>PVIU01010143.1:0-71843 GCA_004026605.1 Ondatra zibethicus
AATGAATAGCATAGGTATAGAATTCAATGAATAGCATAGGTATAGAATTCAATGAATAGCATAGGTATAGAATTCAATGAATAGCATAGGTATAGAATTCAATGAATAGCATAGGTATAGAATTCAATGAATAGCATAGGTATAGAATTCAATGAATAGCATAGGTATAGAATTCAATGAATAGCATAGGTATAGAATTTAGGATCAAGTAGCACCACTTTGATTGCCACAGACATTTGGGAGTTAAGTAGCGCAAATGGGGTAGAGGTAGGAGGAGGCCTCGGTTGGAGCTTCATCTTCCAGGCTTTCTCTCAAGGAATCTGATGTGCTTTGATGTTGTTTTTAGGATTGGTTTCATTGACCCTTCTAATGGTCTTCTTTCTGGGAGGTTTTCCTCATGTGGCTGGTTATCCTTGTTCCCCATTCATAATTAATCACGTGCCTATGTCATTTTCAATCTCTAAATTTTAGTGGCATTCACTGAAGGAGAGAAGATCAACTCATATGCTATACCTGCAGCTTAAATTCCTATTAGATAATATTTTATTCCACTTTCTACTTGCACCCATATCTGAGTTTGCCTGCAAACTTGACCTTCATTTGTGTTAGAATTAATCAAAACCCATGACACCAGAACCCTGCATTGTATCATCTCCTGCTGCCTCCTTCTGCTTTACTCTCTTTTGCTGTGATACTTGCCTTGCAGAGACAGGAGGGAGCAGTATTTTGGTTTTTGTGCAGCTGGGAGCTGTGAGTGGCCTCTAAGGTGACCTGCAAGTTTTCCTGCACTCAGCCTCAGGAACGCAAGAGAGAAAAGGTCACCCTTAAACAACAATAAATTTTATTTTGGTTAGATGAAGTAGGCCACATATGATGGTAATTTTTTATTTTGTTTTTTTTTCGATTTTTACATTTATTTTTACTGTATGTGTATGATTCTTTGCCTGCATGTATACAAGTGCATAAGGTGTGTGCAGAGTCTGTGGGATCCAGAAGAGGGCAACAGATCCATATCCTGGAACTGGAGTTGCAGACAGTTGTGGGCCATCATGTAGCTGTTGGGAACTGAACATGGGTCCTCTGTAAGAACAGCAATTATTCTTAATCACTGAGCTGTATCACGAACTTCATGTCTTTCTTGTTTTGCTCCATCAACTTTCAGACCTTCTCCCCACCCCCACCAAAAAAAATCCCAGGAATTATAGACAATGAATAGGAGCATTCATGTATCTCTTCTGTGCTTTCTCCATCTCTCTGGATGCTAAAAACAAACAAACAAACCAAAAGAAAGCAAAAAAAATTCTTGACTGATTTCCCTGTGGAAATAGGGCCCCTGGGGTTTGTGTTTAATTGTAAACACATAAATAATCATTGGTTAAAATAGGGACCAACTCAGGCCCCATAACAATGTGTGAGTCTGTGTTCTGCAAAATAATGGGGGAAACTGGGTCTTCATGGCTATAAGCTCAGTCCCTTCAGAAGATTTATGAATTATTCATGCTCCAGACTTCTTCATGAAAGTTTAAAGTAAATAAAGATGTTAACTCACAGGTTTGCTCACCCTGTTTCCCTCCTGGAAAAGCGAAATCATTTCTGTGGCTCCTTGTCGGTTGTCAGGAAGCTCATAATGACTGTTCCCCACTCTCTCTCTCCCTAAGGGTGACCTCAGACCTTAACAGAAAATGTGGGAGGCTGTGGCCGCTGTCGTTGCCTTACTGCATATACACAACCTGTGAGGCCTCCAGGGTGAAAGGGTTATCATCAAGCTCGTGGTTTCTGTTTTTCTAAGCTGTGGCCCCTGGGCTTTCTTAGTGGGGAAAGGACTTGCATCCATGCCCGAAGACCCGCCTTCAGCTGCAGGAGTCACACTGCGGAGAGAAACAAACCCCGTATGTTGGCCTTTGTCCTCCACATGTTAGCTCCATTCCTCGCAAACATACAAAATACATCAATCAATCAATTAATGTGAGGGCAATTTTGTAAGCCTTTCCTAGCCTCCCATGAGGCTTCCCTGATGAAATTCTCATGGTGACATCGACAGGGAAAAGGAGGAGCTTCATCCAGTTGGGCCCTTGGCTTGCCGTGGGTTAGATAGGAAACAGTCCCCAGCGTTCACCAACAGGGGCTTGATCACAAGCCAGTGATATACTGGTGTGGAAATCTGAGGAGCTGAGACTTGGTGGGAAGAAATGAGGGGACTAGTGAATACCCACAAAGTGGGTGTTTCTCCTTTGCGCATCTCTCTGTACCCCAGGCAGCCCTGCAAAGCATGTGGCTTTTTTTTTTCTGCCACATGTTCTCCTTCCACAGCCCTGAAAGCAAGTAGGCCAGAGACCACAGGCTGGAAATACGGAGACAGTGGGCCAGCATAAGTCTTTGCTCCCTGGACAGTTCTCTCAGGTGGTTTGTCACAGTGACTGATGCCTTGTGTGTGAGCGTTTGTCCTTTCTCTGTACCTCCGTCTGTTGTTTAGAAAAGTGACCAGAAGATCATCTATTATCCCCTCCTCAGTTCTTGGTGGCTTTCCTAGAGGTTGTGAGAAAGCTTCTAAGTGGTGACTCGTGGCCAGTGTCCTGTGACTTTCTGGTTAAACAGGACGCTTCTCTGGGATACAAGAGTCTCGCTGGGCATAGGGCGTACTCTGTGGCTATTAAACTAAACTTCAGCTTTCAAGCTAGCGTCCGCCAGAAGCTACTCTTGTTCTGTGATATGGCACTAAAATTTGATCTACATAAAAATCAAATAATCAAACAAAAAGTATGTTGACTCTCCAGCAAGAAGATGGCTTGCTATGACAGTCCTGGCTTTTGTAGATTCCCCTAACATATGGAAGGGAAAAGGTGCCCATAAGATTTTTAGAAAGATGTAACACAAAAGAAATCCCAACTGGCTCCCAAACAATTACTTTTGTTGTGTATTACTTATTCATTGAACACTCTTCTGCCCACGATAGGATGGCTTTGAATAAAATGGTGTGAGTTAAATATTTGTCGCAATTGCTTCAGGACACTGACAATCGTTGATACTGGGAGACTGTGAAAATAACTTTAATACAGTACAAGTATAGTAAATAATGTTAGTTATATTATGGTATATAGCTATAATATATATTGTACATAGTGGAAATATATACTATGTACAAATGTATTATTATGGTTCAAACTGGGGCACTCTTAAGCCAACTCAGTATGCTCTAAGGTTAGCCTGTTTTATCATATTTAGGAAAATAAATATAAAATTACTTTAGTAAGATTTGAGAACATTAAAATATGACTTTAAAAATATTTGGTTGAAAAGTTAGCTTGTAAATACAATGAAGTGTAATTAAATGTTTTACTGTGTTATTAATTTTTACTGTCACTAACTCCCAGAGATCCCCCTGCATCAAGGTGCCTGACCTTATGATTGTACTTTATTTCTTATCTGTCAGGTCTAAGCAGGAGTTCCTTTTAGTTCCTTGTTGAAGAAGTTCCTTGGTGACTATGGGACCTGTATTTTCTCCATCTTGTGGCTCTGCCATCTTTAAAATACATCTTGAAGCACGTATTTGAATGAAACTTTTGGAGCTAGAGGGCGCATGCCAGTGGGTTTGACTCATAGAGACTACAGGGTAGCTTGTACTTCTAGTCATGTTTGATTGGGTAGAAACAGTTAACTGTTCTCCCCAGCACAGATGCAAACTGTTGTAGTCTACTTATAATTCAGACTCAGAACCAGTTCCTATCAAAGAGTTCTGCGTTTGGGGCCTATGTAGATCTTTATCTAATTCACAGCTGGCTTCTTACATCAAGCTCTTCCCTTTCCTATAGAGAGTGTGCACACGTATGTGCATGTGTGTATGTGTATGTATGTATATGTGTGTATGTTATATGCACACTGCTTTCCATATTAAAAATAAAGCATCAGGTCACCAGAATGTATTTTTAAGATGACTCTCATTCCTTTTAGTCATTTGCTGACAGCACCCCCAGACTCTGTGGGGCTGTTGGGGTGCATAGAGATACTCCAAAGCCAGTGACAATAGTCTACTGAGTATTTGGATCTTTTCACAGCCTTGAGTTTATTGACAGTGTATTGAAAGGTTCAGTTTGGCCATATGATAGTTGTAACATCATGGAAACTGCTAAGTTCTCGGGATCTTCATCTTAGACAAATGTTAGCGTTTCCCATTACACGTCTGAATGCTTGCCTCCAAGTTCTTGGTTTGAGACTGAACTTGGTTTGAGTGGTGGCAGGACATTCTATCAACAGTTGGTGGAAAACCACCAACCAACAAAATATTAAATGAATTAAATGTACTTTGGGCTACAAGATTTTTTAATTGTCTGATTTCCATCTTGTTATCCTGAGAATAGCATTTCCAGGGGTGCCCTTCCGTCTCCTCAGTTCTCTCCATGTAGTATGCCATCTTAGGAGAAGTTCCTTAGGGGAAATATACTAGCTGATACACTAGGTTTCAGAGAGAGAAACCTCCTTCCCACCTGCTGGTGCCTGGCTTCTAGGTTGACATTTTGTTTACCTTCTCTGGGAGTGAAGTTCTGGGACTTTAGGCCTTGCCATGCAGATCCCAGCAAGAAGTAGAGTGGGAGAAAGCCAATGGTGGTCCATATGTGATGCTGTGTTCCCATGACAGCCAGAAAAAAAGCAAAGGGAACTAGTCCTGATTTTCTTTCCCTTTAATATCATGCAATACCTTTATCATCCCAAGGAAGTGAACCCCTTAGCTTGAGTTAGTTTCCTGAACTTTTCTGGAGAGAAACAATTCAGTAATTAAATTCAACAAATTTTTTTGAGTGCCTATTGTATGCACAATGTGTTAAGGCATAAAACGGGGGATTCTGAAGCTTATAATCAAATATTGAAGCTAAAGCAAGCACTTAACACTCAAGGGTAATTCTGAGGAAGAAGCTTAATTGAAATTTAATAAATTAATTAAAATTTAATTTGAATGTAACAGATATGAGTTGTGACATCCCACATGTCAATTATCTTTTCTGTTTTTGATCCAACTTAAATAAGTATGTGCAGTGGTCTGTAAAAAACTGATTGAGGTATATCACTTGGTACATATATGATTAGCAAACAGTTCCTTTTCTTAAGAACTCGTGTGTGTGTGTGTAATGAAAGTCAAAACAGTCACAAATACTTTAAATAAAAATGGCCTTTTTTTTGCAAAGAGTTCTTTGAGACTTGTAAAAAGTAGAGATTAATCCCCAAAGAAAAGCTTTTGAAGAAAGAAATAGCATTTGGCATTAGCCATTAACAGGAAATAATGTGTTAACAGAGGAACATAAGCATTTTTGGGGTAGGGACCAGGCTGGAACACTCGCCAGACAGGTGTGCGTTAGGCAAGCCACAGGTAAAAGTTAAGTCAGGGTCTCACTGTAAGAGATCTACCAGGACATGATGTAGATAGAGTTTCTCCCTTGGTCCAGATGCTGTGCTCAGAGCACTCGGGGTGAGTGAGAAGTTGTTGGCAAAGGCTGCTTGTTCTTTTCCCAGCCCCCCAGACTCCCAAAATAACCACACAGAAACTGTATTAATTAAATCACTGTTTGGCCTATTAGTTCTAGCTTCTTATTGGCTAGCTCTTCTATCTTAATATAAACCATTTCTATTGATCTGTGTATCACCACGTGGCTGTGGCTTACCAGCAAGTTTCCATTAGGTGTCTCACTCTCTCCTCTGACAGCTCCATGCTGCTCCCCGACGCCTCCTTCTTTCTCCCAGCATTCAGTTTAGTTTTCCCTGCCTAGCTCTACTCTACCCTATCACAGGCCAAGGCAGATTCTTTATTCATTAACCAATAAAAGCATCACATATACAGAAGGACTTCCCACACCAAGAAGTAGTCCCCAAATTCAGATTGATATCTGAGAAAGACAGGTGGTCAGATGAGCATTTTAATAAAGTCATTGGCAAAATATAGTTTTGGAATACACTCACAGAAAAAGGACAATAATTTTTTAGGACCTCTCTACATAGACCAGACTCTGTTGTGATCTACCATTTTACATACATTAACTCACTTCGTCTTCTCGATGGACCTATGAGGCAAGATTGGTTCTCATCTCCATTTTAAAGATGAAGAGGATGCTGAGGCAATGACCACGATTTCCCCAAGACCACCTAACTGGGGGTAGAGGAACAAGAATCCTAATCTGGTCACGTTGTCCATCTGTACCTGTCAGGTGAGCAGCGATGGTAGGCGTAATAAGACAGAAGCAGGCAGGTGGACAAAGCCTTTTGGGAAGTAAAGTTAGCAGGTGGAGCAGTGTGGAGGAAACCATCAGGAAGATGTTCAGAGACTGGAGATGATTTCTCATCAGCCTGACTTGGACTTGGACAAGAGAATGCCATTGAGAAGAAGGTTATATCTTAAAGAAGTTACAGAGTTTTCTTCTTTGGCCTCTTTCCTTTAGTGTTGACAGACATTCTAAATGGGATCTCATGTATCTTCCATCTTGGAAGCAGCTTTCATGAGGTCTGAGGTGCAGTGCTAGTGTTCAGCCTGAGGTCTGAGGTGCAGCGCTAGTGTTCAGCCTGAGGTCTGAGGTGCAGCGCTAGTGTTCAGCCTCTTCTCAGCTCTTCGGTCACTTGTGAAGAGTTCAGCCCAAGTTTTGAATCTAATGTCATCTTTAAACAGCTGGTGTCAAACAACTAAAGCCCTTGACCTCAGCCCTTAAGGAATTTACAGTTTAGCCTAACCATGGCAGCACCCCTATAGCTCCCCTGAAACATAGAAAGATAGTTAGCCAGGAAACATAGACAACCCAGAACTGAGCTGTTCTACAGGAGTGTGATTGTGTGTGTGTGCGTGTGTGTGTGTGTGTGTGTGTGTGTGTGTGCGTGCATATGTGTGTGTGTGTGTGTGTGTGTGTGTGTGTGTGTGTGTGTGTGTGTGTGTGTGTGTGTGTGTGTGCCAGCTAGTGGAGATGAGTGTGAATAGTCTCACAGACAAGAGAGAAATAAAATTCTCATAGAGACTCAGTAGTTTCTGAAGTTTTCTGAAATGTACTTTGGAAATGTAAAGGAAGCCCCTGTGCCCTTAACTTAGGAGTTGCCTTAGCTTCTCTAGCTAAGGCAACTCCTAAGTTAAGGGAGTTCACTCAGCCATAATGCCAAATTGAGACAAGATCATTACAGCAGTGGCTGCCACATGGCCTTCTCTGTAAGGTGAGAACAAGGCAAGCAGAAGCCTCCCAGCAGCGTCTTCTCCACAGCCCTTTGAATAGCACATTCTTAGCAAATGCTAGTCGTGGTTGGTGGCTTTGACTGTCTCATAATGTAGAAAAATCATAGTTTGAGAGAATAAAAAGAGTGTCTTTCTATGGTTTTGCTTTGAATGGTATCGTTGAATTAAAACTATCCAAGGGCATTAAATTGGAGGTTGTGTGGTATATGTTGGCTGGAAGACCAAACACTTCAATGTAACATCAATATATAATTTGTATGACTACAAATATTATTGGCATAAATAATTCATGTTGTTGCTTTGTATTCAGTTGGTTAACAGTGTCTTTGTCATTTTTTTATCAGTCACGATGCCATTGCAATCTTGTCCATTGTGTTTAAAGAATACTCGGGGAAATGTTTCAATTGTGTGTCTGGATGCTATAATGTATTTATTCATTTAGTCAGATGAAATGAAATAGAGTGTTTAATATGCATGTCTGCAATGTACTAGAGCCTCTAAATTAATTACAGACAGTATTATTCCCTTTCATTCTCAGAAAAAATTATCATTTTTTGTAAGCAGCCAAAATGCTGCCATTTTGTACATTTAATTGCAATTTCCTTGCAGCTTTTTGATGGACTTTGAAGGCTTCTGAGCAGCTGAGCGGTTGGTTACTGGGAAGCCTTTGGTAACTTAGGGGGGCTACCTCAAAGGAAAGTTGAGTTACTCTGAGGTGGAATGCAAAGTCCTCTGCATGCTGGGGCTGCTTTCAGAAGGTGTTTATTGCTGCGACACATCCTTGCTTCTGGGACTGCATCATCCTGTGCAGTAGCCATGCTTTTTGCCTTTGGAAGCACTTCCCAGAGCTGCCAACACTTGCTTCAGTGGCTTGATTCATCCTGTCCTCTTTCCTGCTTCCTGGATCATTAGTTCATCCAGTGCCTTCTCTTGCCACTCCACAATGAATGTCCACTTGTACTAATCACCCTCCTGTATCAGTTTCTCCCAAAAGAAACCCCAGGTCCTTCCCACAGTTGTCCTCTGCTTGGGGTTAGATCTCATGGAATATTGCAAGCAATTTGTGCACTAGTGTACATGACTGGTGTCTAAGAAAACCAGAGCCTACCAGTAGTTAATGCAATAAAACACACACACACACACACACACACACACACAAACAAAACAAACAGATTGTATTCACCACAGATGTACTGGGGAAAAAGAGATCTCAGGGATGAACTGGGTTCAGTTTTGAACACAACAACAAGGGAGGAATTTTAATCAAAGAACAGAAGTGGTGAGGTCAGATGAGGTAAGCTTCTTGTAAAGTTGCCTAGGAGGATTCCTGCTAAAGGCAGCCTCTGTAGTCAGATGTCCCCTGAAGGATGGCAGAAGATGAAGGGGGTCATCAAATAGCAAGGGTAAAGGATTCCATCTAGACGAACTTGGCAGGCATCATGCTATTTTCGTGGCACACAGACAGACAAGCGAGTCCTGAGTGGAGACTTAGCTGGAAAGAGAATTGAGAACCTGTCTACAGTTTAGTCAAGGAGCAGAACTCATGAGTAAGCGGATCTTTCCAAGGGAAGAAGTACATTTTCAATATGAAAAAAAAATCAATTCCAAATGGAGTTCATGCTGTAGATGTTTTTCTGGGAGGACCATGGAGGCACAGGTCTGCTCTGATGCCATGGGAGACCTGGGCTAGGCTTCTTCAGAAGAAGAAGAGGGTTGCTGAAGACTGGGCCCATCACTGAGGTAATAGGTGTGAAGCTGGTGTTCGTTTGTGTCCTGGGAAATCCTCCCCACCCAGTACAAGTCTGGTGTAAACAGTGGGAGCTTAGAATACATGCCATATACATGTCTTACACTTTCCCATCTGTGTCTGCTTTTCACGCCAGAGGTTTTTGCAATCCCAGGTATGTGAATGTATGGAATAAGCACACAAATTGTTCTTTATTGACAAATGAATAGTAAAGAAGCTTATTTTAAAACAATTATGTGTTGTTATCATTTATCTTTTATGTTCTAATTTTTTATTATTTTTATTGAGCTCTACATTTTTATCTGCTTGGTTGAAGGGGAGGGGAGAGGTGTTATCATTTATTAGTGATTAAAGAAAATTTGCATATTAATGAGATAGATGTGGATATTTATGCTTATACCAAGAATTAAATCATAGCTGAATTATTGAGAATCTTCAATTTTTTCAGAGTTTTATAATAGGTTAGTGTTTGTGTGGGAAGGATATTTATATGGGTAGGGGTGTGTGTGTGTGTGTGTGAAGTTGTGCTTGCGTGTTTGAGTTTATGTGGAAGCCAAAGACCAACCCTGACTGTTATCCCTGCTCATTCTCTACCTTAGGATTTATTCTCATCCATTCAGCTAGGTCAGCCAACCAATAGACTTCACCTTCCACATCCTCCAACCAGGGTTGCAAATGTGCACCACGACTGTGCCCCACTTTTGTGTGGGTACTGGAAATCTGAGTTTGTGTCCTTATGCTTGTGAAGCAGGAACTTTATTGAGTCTACCATCTTCCCAATCCTGATATTTTGATTTTTAATGATAAGTGCTGAAGCTGCTGCTTCACACAGGTATGTAGGGAAGAATGATCAAAGTGTGTTTAGGGCCATTTCATAACTGTTGGGCTTTATGTCCCAATCCCAGGCAAATTCTTCATAACGCTTGTCAGCAGATCAAATGGCAGTTGTTAAAATCAACCAGTATAATCCAAAATTAAATAAATTAGATAATTACATGCTGAAGAAGAGTAGTAGGAAAATATTAAATCTTTGTTTTCCATAATTAAACTGTTACGCATCTAGAAGAGTAGGAAGCCTACATACACAGAGAACTTAGTGAGGCTCACACCGTACAGCACTCTCAAACCTAAGCTGAGGTATTCTGGGCAGGAGTCCAGTCACGTGGTGTGGTGGCTTGCCTGGGGCAAAGATAGTGTGTTGTGTGTTCAGAGCTAAGGCTGTGAGGTCACACAAAGATACACAGGCAGCATGTCTAGCATCACCTTGGAAGTGTTACCTGTTTGAGTTTAAAATGATTTTTAGTGACTGGGCATTCAGAAACCTTTTTACTGTTTCCAAGTTTATGTGATCCCATCCTCACTCAGCTCAGCAACCCTGGACGGGGTTGTGACCCAGAGCTTATGAAATCAGCTGTTAGATAAATGAATGGATTTCACAGAAGGAATAGGACATATACAGAACGTGGAGAACTCTGCTCTGCTCCCTTTCCTACCTTATCTGAGTAAAAGTCCCCTTCATCTTTTTACCTTTATTTCTTACCCTATGTCAAGGTCATAGGTGATTCACAGTCTTTTTATCACAGTGGGTGCTATAATTTATCCAAATGATTATTAAGATGACTGTCTCAAGAGCATGCAGTCTATGGAATCAGAAATATGGGAACAAAGCCTTTTGCTCCACTGCCAGCTCAGCATAGCAGTGAGCAGCCTTGATAGGAAGGCTGAGCTGGTCAGAGGGTGAACCTGCAGCCCTTGGAGAGACACCAGTCACTCAGGACTATCTGCGTTCCGAGTCTGGCTCCTCTCGGCCTCGGAGCTCAGCTCTGCTGAATCAAGTATGCTCCTTTCTTGGATCTTATTTCATTTTGGAAAATGTTGGCCTGTGTTCTCTCAGAACCTGCTGAGCCAGGCGCTCTCCGGTACTGCGGTGAATAAAGCTGGATGAAGGGCGCAGCCCTGCACCAGACGCCTTGGCTGGATATCTGAGAAGTCCTTGGCACTGTGTTGCCCGATGCCAGTTCTATATTTACCAGTGATCCATTCTACCTCACGGGGTGACTACTACTGTAAGACTAGCATTGTGTGGTAAAACGAGACACGCTGAATAATTTTTAAATTCATGTTTTTATAAAAGTATATCCCAATACATATAACATGGCTTCATTTATTCTAATTTTCATCGCTAGAAAAAATGCAAGCATACTGCAAATGCCATTTCCTATGTTAGTCTTCCCAGTATATGAGAGACACATAGAAAGAGGGATGGGATGATTTTGGAGTCTGCCCTGGCCAGGCTGCCCTGGAAAGACTCTGAGTGAGAGCAGTCCATTATGATACTTTGCGTGAACAGAAGGAAGTTAATTTAACTGAAGCTGGAAGGATTTTTCAACTGGGAACGCGTTGGCTTCTGGTGTCTTCACAAAGACCAGACGATGGACTACTGTCGAGGCAGCCTATCATTTTTTCCCAGGTTGTTTTTTCCAAACTTCTATCTGGCTTGCTTTGTGTGAAATGTCTTCTCTTTCTTCTCAGTTCCAAGCTTTCCCATGAAAGCGTCCAGATTGCACAACAGGGTTGGAGTGGACACTTGGCACGTCTCAGGAGTGTGAGGGCGCAGGGTCGATTCCAGTCAGCAAAGGCACAGTGGTGAGGGTGGAGAGAGCCCCAGGAAGCGTTTCAACCAAAAAAGAGCCCAGCCTCCTCTGTGTGCCTTGGTGACAGATCAAGGGCCACCTGCTTCAGACAGTCCTATCTATACTGAGAGAGGCTGAAAGGAAGGCAAGTCATGGAGGGGCTCACAGATTTTTCCTCTATGTAGCCCAGGTTGTCTGGAAACTCTTCCATCCTCCTGTGTCAGCCTGCTGAATGCACCACCAAACCAGACACCAGATTCTTGCTCCCTTTAGTGCCCCTGAGTATTAGACCCTAATGCAGGCTGTCTCTTCTTTCTGTTGGCTTTAAAGGGAGTAGTGGGAGATAGCACACAAATGCACCCCAGTGACTCAGCCAGTCATCCTTGGGACTCAGCTTCTGCCTTGTCTCATTCCATATTCTACATGTGCCAGGTAACCTTGCTTAATTTAATTAGTACTGGTTATCCCATCCTTGGTATCCTGCATTCCTGTATGAAGAGAACATTGCTCATAGTTATCTTGCCACCTTTAGCTGTTCTTGCGAATGTGCTTGTTGGGAACATCTGTTTGAATCTCGAAGACTAAGAAAATACACGAAGAATTGTTGTCTTCCATTATTTTGGCTCCTGAGATAGGGTCTTGTGTAACTCGGTCCGGTACTGAACTCTGTGTAGCCGGGGTTTGGACTGAATGTTCCTCTACTTCTGTCTCATTAGTGCTGAGGTTGTAGGTCTATGCCTCCATGCTTGGTCTGAGCGGTTCCAGCAGCGAAACTCAGAGAGAGGTGCGTGCCAGGCAAACATTCTTCCAACTAAACTATAATTTCCAGCCTCTCTACCTTTTTCCCCACATGTGTACCTATGCCATGCATGAATGTGTGTGCGCACACACACACTGAACATGCAAATATCTTTTAAAGATATTTTTATTTTATGCATATAAGTGTTTGTCTGCATGCATGTATGTGCATCACATGCATGCCTGGAAGTCACCGAGGTCAGAAGAAGGCATTGGAGCTCCTGAAACTGGAGTCACAGATAACTGTGAGCCATCATTTAGCTGCTGGAACCAGAGCTTGGGTCCTCTGCAACAGCAACAAGTTCTCTTACCTATTGAGCCACGTCCCAGCCTCAAATGTTTTATTATTTTTATTTAATATGTATAAGTCTTTGCCTGTATTATATGTGTGTATGTGCCACATGTGTGCAGTGCCCTTGGAATCCAGAAGAGGGTCTTGGATCCCATGGAACTGGAGTTACAGATGGTTGTGAGCTACCATATATGTGCTAGAAACAGAACCCAGGTCCTCTGGAAATGCAACAAGTCTCTTAACTGCTGAACCATATATCTCTAGCCTTGTATCTTATACATTTTCTAAAACGGAGCATTATAAACTTAGAAGTTCCAGTCCACACCAATTCCATGTCACAATTGCTTTGGACTTTCTTCTATTATTACAAGTATTCTCAGCGCTTGATTCTTCAGTGACAACAGCTGTGCCAAATTTCCTGGGTACCGTCATCCACCAGGGTCTCGCTGGAAATACACTCCATGTGTCGACTTTGTATGTCTACATTTGGGCAAGACCCGTGTCTATTTTTCCATTCTAAAAGAGCATATGAAGCAGCAGAAATCTCGGACATCTCCATAAATCTTAACAGTGCCCCTTCTGTGTGCCACACCTTGCCAAGGACTTACTGTCTTCTCTGCCACAGGACTTCTGGTTGAGGTAAAGGAAGGGAACCGATTTTCTGCAGCTGACAGCCAACGGGAAGGGAAACTTGTCACTTCCACCTCTCAAAATACCTCTTCTTGGTCCAGGTAGAGATCTGAACTCCAAAAATGACCTTGTGGAACATTGTATAGCCTCCTTGGCCCTTCCCACAACACCTCTTAAAGTTAGCCTACCTCAACTTGTTTCTGTTATCCCAGTACAGGTGCTAAACTTCATCTCTATTTGTCTCCTAGGTAAGGAATTATGTCCCTTTGAAACAAACAATTCTAATTTAAACCATCTTCCTTCCTTCCTTCCTTCCTTCCTTCATGTCATAGAGAAAGCTGGCTTGGGGCGACCCCCCCTAAGCCGAGAGCTGCAGAAGCCCCAGCAGCCAGGAGCCAGGTCCTGAGCGCTAGGTGAGAAAGCTGCTGTAGACGCCCCGTGCTTTCTCCAAGTTTTCCCAAGTGCTAAGCAAAGCCCAAAGACTCCTTAGCTTGCCTCACGCAACCTGGCTCCAACTTTCTGTCTCCATCTCCCAGCGCCCTGCCTCTCGCATTCTGTACTCCAGCCTGACTGAAATACTGGGGTGAACACGGCCCTGTTCCGCTCCCGCCACACCTCCTTGCTTTCCCAGGGACACTGACCGCCGCCCCTCAGGCCTAGGTTAGTAACCTGTGTCTTCCGTCCCTTCCCTCCTGCTTTCTGCTAACACTGGGTCTTAGCAGACATACTGCGGTATGCTTTTACTTCTGAGGCACCCTCCTGCTTCTGTTCACTTCCCAAGAACACTTCCTCCACCGTTGCTCTAGGCATTGGCTGCTGAATAGTTGGTGCCCCTTAGGTATCCGTTGAATGTGTAAGGGTATAAATGGGTGTTTCCAAAAAATTTTAAAGTAACTAATATTGTTGTTACATTGTTGACCTTTGAAGACTCCAAAATATCCCTGTCAGTTAACAGAGTGGTGACCTGCCTTAGCCAGTGTACTCTCGTTCTTGACTAATTCCAAGAGTTAAGTTTGAAAAACTTCAGGCTAGCAAATCTCAATTCACATCCTCCTAGGAGCAATGATTCCCTCGTGAGTCTCTGGTCACTCAGCAGGGATTTTATCCATAACATCCCCAACTCCAGCATTGACTCTGCTACCTAAAACAGTGCTGAGCTGGGCCTTACTGAGAAACCACAACAATTGAGACAGAAAGAGTCGGTGTGTATATACGTGCTAAAGTTTAACACTGGGAGTAGCACGGTGACTTCTCACAATGACAGGGGTCATCTGTTAGCTGGAAGGGTTCCAGTTTGTCCTCAGTAGGTCTTCTCGATCCTCAGTGTGGCTGAGGATTTTGTCAGCGAGGCAACTTTCCGAGAGGATTTCTAGGGCTATTCCTTCCCATTTCGCTGGCTGAACGATATCACAACCACCTTCAGGCCAGCAGTCTTCAAGAAGGCTGAGGTCCCCGTCGAGGTAGGGCACTGCATGCTGCAGAACTAGGAAGAGGGTCCAGCCACGGAGGGCTTGCAATTGGGACAAATGTAATACGCCCTTCTCAAGAGTGGGGGGAGAATAATTTTACTTGAGTTCTTACTAAGAGGCCTAAATTTCTTCATATATCTCCATATCTGTGTCAGTATAATTTCCATGTCTTGACTGCAAGTCTAGAAGAACTCCAAGCTTAAGATGGAGTTTTTTTGCCTCTCACCTGTGGGTTCTGCCCTGAACTTACTTCCAGGTATTGATCTTTCATCTCTCGAAGTGTTTTAAGGAGTCAAGTAGAATTTCTTGTTTTATATACGTACCTGGTAGACGGGAGGAAGCAGGCAGATTGAGATGTAAAACGCTAGCTTTTGTTATTTCGGTCAATATCCAGATGAAAGTGATGAAGAGTGACATTCGAGTTCTTTCCAGAGAGCAAGGGTGGGGCGGGAAGACTTGAAAAAGACAGAAACTGAATCTGATTTGGTTGCTTTATTAAAAGGTCAGGGAAATCAAACAGAACAGGCAGTTTTATAAACAGAACTAAAGAAATGTGAACCTCCTGATTGTCAGTGCACTCTTGAAAAACTCCCTGGTAAGACCTAGGGTGAGTGCATTAGACCCCAGCCCTGTCCCACTGACCACTACCGCCATTGACCTGTGGTCATCTTAACATTGGAAGGTAGTATTTATACTCGACTTTTGTTGTTCCTGAGACCTGGCAGCTTGTTATCTAGAAATCAGCTCCAAGTCACCTCTCAGCATTTCCAACCTATACCAAGGAAAAGCTTTGTACCCCATCCCGCAGACCACTCTGCCCTGGTGTGTTTACTTGTAATTTTCTGACTACCATGTATCATCCTCCGGAATGATGAGGACCTTCATTTGTTTGCTTAACATGTTCAAACTTCATTAAAGAGAGGCCTTGCCTGCTCGCCCATTGGTCTAGCCCAACATTTAGGACAATCACCTATTAGATAGATGTTGATCGAGGGCATGAGTCATACTTTAAACAAATAACACTGGAAGTTAAAATAGATTACCTTGGAATTTGACAGGGCCATCTGCCTGATGCTGGCAAAAATGATACTCATTTATTCACTGATCCAACCAAGCAACATTTCTTCATTAGTCATTAGGATCTCTCTTTAGGGCTGAGGCTTTTCTCTGAAAGTTACTTGACATTGAGTAGGGGAGAAAACAAATAAATAAGCAAGTATTAAAAAGTCAATATCAGGAATTTTATCATCCTAAGGGCTGGAAAACAACTGATTTTACCTAAGAGGAAAGACTTAGAAGTAAGTTGTACATATAATATGTACATATGTAGAATGTACATACTAGATGTAGGATGTGAGCCTTAAGAGGAATGGGCAAATAGGTGACTGTGTCCAGACCAGACACAAGAGGGGAGAGAGGAAAAGAGCAATCCTGACTGGAAAGTCATATGGTACACGGTGCAAAGATATGACATAGCAGGAAATGAATTCCCATAGGGAGAGATTCCATAATCACAAATGGGCAAAGAGTGGCCTTTCTCAGACGGAGGGAAGGAAGGAACGCGGTGTCAAAGTTGACGCTAGGTCTTTGACGACTCTATGGAGAAGACGTATATTAAACTGAAGATTTTCACTTTTAATCCATAAAATATGAATGACTATTAGGAAGCGTTTAAAATAGCCAACCTGACTAGCAGAGTTGTAGTTTAGTGACATTATTAATGAAGATGCCCTGATCACACAGAAGTAGAGCTGGTGTGATTCATGGCTTCTCATGTACTCCTTGAGTTCAGGCCATCATTCACCTGCAGCGACTCTGCAGTGCCTTCGATGAAGATATTAGAGTCTTCAGACCGCAACAAGGATATTGAGCACACTGGCAATACTTCAGTGGAGTAAATCAGAAGGAAATTGTGGGATACGCGGTCGTCCCACAATTCACAAGTGTCTTCCCATCTCAACGAACTCATTTAGACATTCCCTCACTGAATTCCTACAGGATAACATAGCCTTGGTAATTCTTCATTGCGACTCCATCGCAGCTAGATTGTGTCAAGTTGGCAATTACACATAGCTGTCACTCTCAGTATTTGCTGGGTGTCCATACAAGTGTTTCAGCGTGCCTGACGCAGAGCAAGCCAAAAGAGACCAGGTGAGCATTCAGAGAATTCTAGTGGACCGGTTTTTTGTCATGGCAAGATCTTTTCTGCTGAGGTTTTGTTACCCAAGATTCATTTGTTTACTTTGAAATAGTATCTTAGAGGACACTACTGACCTTAGAGTGAGAACTTTGAATTTGTAAATCAGAGTCTTACAAAAAGCAACTTGTGGGAGAGCATGTCTACTGAGCTTACAATTTCAGGTATATCTTATCTTGGTAGGGAAGTCACAGTGGCAGCAGCTTGAAGCAGCCAGTCCTATCCATATTCAACAGCAGTAGGGAATGATTGCATGTGTGTTAACATCTTGTACTTAGCTCTAATTCTCTCTTATACAGAATACAGCTTGGGACACATACACACGCATGTACACACACACACACACACACACACACACATACACACCCTTTCCTAGGGAATGGTGCCACCCACCGTGGGCTGGGTCTTCTAACATCACTACTTCCCTAAGACAGTCCTACCCACAGACACACCCACAGACCAGCCCATGTAGCTAACCCCTTACAGAGACTCTCTTCCTGTGTGACTCTTCGCTGTGCGGAGTTGATGATTAAAGCTGACCATCACAAATGAGATTCCTTGTGGAAATGTATCTAGCCCTTTATTACTTGCAAGAGATTTCAGGAGAAGCTCTGTTGGTTTTGAGCACGGCCTTTGTGTAGATAACATTGGCACTGATGTTGAACACGTCCAACGGTTGTGCTGGTTTGCATGTTTTGAAATGAGAGAGTGAAAGATTAATTTGCTTCAGAATAACTGGGTCAGGTAAAGAATGTCCACTTGTGTTTGCTTAGGGTAACTAAGTTTCTATCACTACCTCCCAAAGCGAAGCCCAAAAAACTTTAAAAAATATCACAAATAAATGATTTTTGTGACCTTCAGTGGAGCTGGCGATTGAAGGAACATAAAGACATGAGGGTAAGAAGGGTTAACCTCTTTAGCAGCTGAGTGAACCATGCCTGCCACCCTTCTGGGCTCTCTATGTGAGCTTCTCAGTTCATAACTCTGAGGAACAAGCACAGGAGAGGACCCGAGGCTCACAGTCAACTAATATCCCAGAATTCCATAGTTTAGTAACTGACAAACAGACCCTTGAGAACTTTGGGTTTTCTGTTGCAGTGAGGGAAGCAATAGATGCAGCTGGAAGCCCGAAGCCCGCAGCCAGGCTTCCCGTGGACACTGGGGCTTACAGTGTCCATGAGAATAACCTATAGAATATGTTCCAGAATTTAACCATTACATGTCTGATTCTCCTCTGAATTGTCGTTTTCTCAGAGATGAAAAGATTACCTGGTGGTGTAGGCCTGTAATCCTAGCTACTCAAGAAACTTAGTGAGGTCCTGTTCAAGATTAAAAGGTGAATAGGAGCCAGGGTATAACCAGTGAGTACGACCATTCAGCGGAACTTTAAAGTAAAATTCCTTCTGCCTGCCTGCCAATCTCCCTGCCTCCACTGTTTCCCTTACGCATTGGCTAGAAAGCAGTTCAGTGAAGGGCCTGCAGTGTAAGGAATTGTCTTACAAGGACTTTTGCTAAAATTCTGCCATTCTCCATTTTTATTCTTCTCCATATTCCTTTTGTGTGTGCTATGCATATGTATGTGGGCACTTGTTTCTGTAGTTGCTCATGTCTGTGTGGCTATACATGCACATGGATGACGAAGGTCAACCTTAGTTCTCATTCTACCTTGGCTTAAAAAAATTATGTGTGTGTGTGTGTGTGTGTGTGTATCAGGTCTCACCACTGTAGAGGTGGTGAGGAGTAACTAATGCTGAAGAGGCTGTTCACGGGCTTGCATGAGGATTGGAGGAGAAACAGAGCGTCTATGCCGGGGATGGGGATGAAGGCAGATTTTACTAATTGCTGCACATTCCAGAACAAAAGTGAACTGTTTATTTCTTTTTTGTTTTGTTTTTCAAGACAGGGGTTCTCTGTAGCTTTAGAGTCTGTCCTGGAACTAGCTCTTGTAGATCAGGCTGGCGTAGAATTCACAGAAATCCACCTGCCTCTGCCTCCCAAGTGCTGGAATTAAAGGCGTGCGCCCGGTGAACTATTAACTTATTATTGGGTCTCCGTCTTCACCCTTCCCAGAATGCTTTGCACATGATGTGCCTTTGAAAGCAGACAGAAAACAACAGAATCTCTGTAAAGCATAACTTAGCAACTTTTAAGTAATCTCTTCTTATTGATCTTAGATTTTCATTAACCACATTATGTAAAGTAAACTCTCAGTGTAGGGAAAGAGTTGAAAATGAAGACATGCGAGATTGCAGCAAGTGTAGTTATTTGGTGAGAAGCTGTTAAGATTATCTTTCACCAGCTGCCTTTGGAAAAACACCTAATTTGACCCCAAGGAATTTTGCAAAGCATCTCACCCACTAAAGAAATGGAAGGAAGTTCTATTGAGTTTTCTAAATGGGCTGTGTGAGCCCATTTGTTTAAACTAAACACAAAAGTATCAGATTTTAATGAATCTAACTGAAATTTTAGCTAAAAACAACTCATTGGAAACCAGATGGCACAGCTAGCACTGTGAGCCAAGTTTAACTCTCTTGTTTTCTGAAGTGTGGATCCATTTAGCTCCACAGAACTCATAGTACAAAGAGGCCATTAATTCTGGAGCCCCTGGCCCATAGTCTCTCTCTCCTCCCATCTTGGCCAAAGCAATGAATTTGTCCTTTCTTTAAAAAAGTATGCCTCTCTGTGTATGTGTGTGTGACTGTCTCTGTCTCTCCCCATGTGTATGTGTCTGTCTGCCTGTCTCTGTCTCTATCTTTGTGTGTGTGGGGGGTCATAAAATGAACAAGAGGGAAGCAAGGATATAATTTCATTTCTTGAGTTTTTAATTTATTGTAGTTCTCTACCCACCTCTCTCTCTCTCTCTCTCTCTCTCTCTCTCTCTCTCTCTCCCTCTCTCTCTGTGCGTGTGTGTGTGTGTGTATGCACATGCAAGAGTTCACACTCACAGAAGCCAGGAGGTGATATCCATTGTCTTCCTTTATTGCTCTTCATTTTATTTTTTTGAGATAGCCTGTCCCTGAACTTGAAGCTCACCAATTCTCCACACTGTCCAGACAACAAGCCCCTGGGATTCAACTGTCTCCACCTCTCAGATACAGAATTATAGGCATGCACCACCGCATCTGGGTCTTTATGTGGAATTTGAACTCACGTCTGAGCAGCAAGCACTTTATCCACCGAGTTAGCTCCTCAAACCTTCCTTGGACTTTAAATCATTAAAGAATACATGATTGAAGGGTGCTCATTAGAGTTTGGTAAGACCAACTTGACTCAAGACCCTCAGTAAAGATATAATTACTGTAACAATTTCTTGAAATAGGAGAATGGTTTGCCTCAGTCTCTGAATACAGCACAAGCAAGCAGAAACTTAGAGAAAAGAACAGAATGGCATCAATAGAAATAAGAGTAGTAAGATGAATTCTGGATTGAATTATTGCTGGCAACAGACCAAGGGGATAAGATAGCAGGTAGGGGAGACTGGGGATGAGAACCTGATTAGCCAGAGAGGAGGGTCAGATACTTAGAATGAAGAGTTCTGCTGAATGAACAGTGTTCTTGTGCTAAAACCAGACTGTATGAAGAAGTGAGCACATGTGCTTGGGAGAGGAATCTAAACTGTTCTTGACCAAGTAAAGAATCTTTGTCTTGGGGCTGGAGAGATGGCTCAGTGGTTAAGAGCACTGACTGCTCTTCTAGAGGACCCAGGTTCAATTCCCAGCACCACATGGCAGATCCCAACTGTCTGAAGATCCAGTAGCAGGGGGTCTGACACCTTCACACCAATGCACATAACATAAAGTTAAATAAACCATAAAAAATATTAAAAAAAAGAATCTTTGTCACATCTTCCTCCTTACTGGTGTAAGACACCAAGCTGTGCTTTAGTTAGTGAGGACAAGAGGAAAGAGAAAAGGCCATCAAGAATGCAAAGTAAGTCATGCCTGGACTAGATTTCTAGAAGAGCTTTGGGTGAAGGCCAAGGACATCACAAAAAGATGGGAGTCCAGAACTATGGTCCCAAGCAGCAGTAAAGAGCGCACGCCCCATTCCCACATGAGTGTTTCCTTTTGTGTACAGCACTGTGTATTCCCCTTGCTTCCATGAGTTTGTTAGCCTTGGCTACGAAGTTTGTCAGGCAACTTCTGTTTCTCTGCCTGCTTTTTACTTAGCAGGCCCATGAGTCTTTTCTTTCCATGCATGGGGTAATGGAACCAACTGTGAGGCGTCATGAATGCTTGCAACCTCCTTGGCCAGTGCTTTGGGATTCCAGCCTCTTCAGATCTTTGAGGTGATTGGACACCTTGGTTGGCAGGGTCAGCGTTTAAGCCACCAGGCAGTGATGTCAAATTCTCAGCTAAAAACCACCAGTTCATCCTGAGACCTGAACCTTATCCCATCACCCATGAGAGCTTCTTCAGATGACTCAACACCTTAGAGACAGGAATGGCTATGTTTCAACATTAGGGCTGTCCTTGAAATTCGGGGTCAGGCCTCTGGGTGTATGAAACAGCTAGCTCTGATATTGATTCTCTGGCTCTCTCTCTCTGTCTCTCTCTGTCTTTCTGTCTCTCTCTCCCTCTCTCTCTCTCTCTCACACACACACTTCTATATAACCACATGGCCATTGACTTTGAGGAACACAAACTGTGCATACATGATCACCAATGTAGATGACCATGACACGTCCTAAAGGAGAGATCAAACTCAAATGACAAGTTTTTGTCAATGTGCACGTGTGGCTGTGTATGTGTTTAATGGGGAGAGAGAACTTGCAAGCTCCTAAGCCATCTAGTGAGAAAACAGAGATAATTATTAACTTGTAAGAAGATTAGGATCATTAAATTAATTGTTTTACCTGAAACCTTACCAGGAAGATAGGCAAGTCTCCCAGAGTTCCTGATAAGGTCAAGTAAACAGAGAAAGAAGTCATGATAACCATGCTGAATGGGCAGAAGGACACATGTCTAGGCATGAATTCCCAGAGGTTGAGAGGGAGGGATGGGCAGAAGGGCACATGTCTAGGTATGGATGGATTCCTCGAGGGGGGCAGGGGGATAAGCAGAAGGGCACATGTTTAGGTATGAATTCCCAGAGGGGGGCAGGGGGATGGGCAGAAGGGCACATGTCTAGGTTTAGATGGATTCCTGGAGGGGGCCAGGGTGATAGGCAGAAGGGCACATGTTTAGGTATGAATTCCCAGAGGGGGAGAGGGGGGCAGGGGGATGGGCAGAAGGTCGCATGTCTAGGCATGGACTCAGTGGGGGGGAGGGAGTGGGCAGAAGGACACATGTTGAGGCATGGGTTCCCAGGGGTGATGGGAAGGGCATATGTCTAGGCGTGGGTTGAGGGGGGTGGGCAGCAAGGCACATGTCTAGTTATGGGTTCCCAGGTGGGGGGTGTGTGGAGAAGGTCACATGTCTAGGCATGAGTTCCCTGACAGGTGTGGGGCAGAAAAGTACATGTTAGGCATGGATTTCTGGGGGGGGCTACAGAGAAGAGAAGTCATAAATGGGTCTGACTTGGAAGAGGTTCCTTCAAAATCTGTTGTAACTTGGCATTTGGCTAACTCCGGCCAAAAGAAGCCTGGACTTGGCTTGCCTTTAATGGTGTCATAGATGACTGGGCAGTTGCTATAAGTTGTTATTTTGAACACAGGTTTCCTGTTGGCTCAACTTCGATGGGCAGGGGACCTTGGCTATATGTGAAGGGAATTAGAAAACAGCTAGAGGGCAAACCAAATGAGTCATCTTCCTGCCTCCTAGGCCTTCATCATTGGCGTTTTCTCTCTGACAGTTGTTTCTGTCAGTAGGAAAATCATTAGTGGGCCAGAATGAGTCTTTAAGGGCTCCTTATTTATTGGTGCTGAAGGTTTTTGGATTGTTCATTCTCTTTGTTTTGTTTCTTCACAGTAGTGAGAGCTCTCAATGAAATATTAATCATAAAGATTTTTAAAAATCATTTCTAGCTGCTCAAAGACACTAAGAGTTATAGCCACAAAGCCTTGGTTCAGCTATATTTCACTGCCCGTGTGTCTTCCTGGAGACACCACATATGCTTTTCATTCTGCTGCCATTATTCTTCACGAGACTGCAGAATATCAATCATGTCTGTGCTGGAAAAGTGAGGACAACCGAGAAAGGAAGCACTTGGAATGTGAGCACAAGGTGCTATGTTTGTCTGAGGTGACCAGGGACAATCCCCAGGCAGGAACCAAAGGAGACTCATTTATCTTGGGGATCAGATTCATCAGCAGTGAAACCAAACCTGCATCTCTTGATGTATGGAGGAAGGGTACCACTGCAGCGCTGTAGAGACGGGCTCCATCTTCCCTGTGAGTGTGATGGGGTCAGCCTGAGCTGGAATGGAGGAGAATCAATGCCTTCCTTCACTCTGCGGTGCTGCACAACCGCAGCTTAACTGATGGCTAAGATGAAGGAGGAGTTAATGCCTCCTGAGAAGGATTCCCAGGCAGCTGGTGTCCCTGGAGATTATCAGCTACTGAAAACCTTAGCTGGACATTTTGTAAATGGAATGGTTCCCGGAGTATCTGACATGTCCACCATGCCTCTATTGCCATCTGCATGTTCTTTTCCATTCCAAGACGCTAGAGCAAGGACAAATTGTTGTGATGAATATAAATACAATTTCACACAGAGATACTGTGACAAGGATAGCCAACTATTCCTTGAAGATCTGTCACACAAATGCTTTCCCAAGTCCTAGCAAGAGGGGTTAGCGTTCTAAGACCAGCACACTGAGCTGGGTCAAGTGCTAGTGGTTTTCTGAGGGTAGACCTGCATTGTTGTTTTGTTTTTTTTCTTAATTGCAAGTGTGGTTGTATGTGACTCTATGTTTGTGACTGATTGCCCTGTGTGTGTGTGTGTGTGTGTGTGTGTGCGCGCACGTGTGCACATGTGTGTTGCTGTGTCCACTTCTCCAGCTCTAGCATCAGAGATGCATGCCTCCACCCTAGCATTTTCATGGGAGTGCTAGAGATAACACGCTCATGGCCTTATGCTTGCTTGACAAACTCTGTACTGACTAGGCTGCCTCTCCAGCCCTAATTAATTAGCCTCTTTATAGATTGTTTCCTCTTAGTTTATTTCTCAGTTAGATGGAATTTCTCTGGGTCCTGGGAATGGTAGAGCCATGTGTTGAATTTCTGTCAGTGTAAGGATGTCAAAGCGTTTTCTTTCTGTCTTTATGCATACTGAATTAGGCAGAGGCAGAGTAAATGCTGGAGGGAAGAAACAAATCTCAGGCGAGCCCAAAACAACAGCCGTGCTCAGAGCAGGCGAGAGCATAAACACTGGACACTCTTCGCTTTTGCCTAGTTGGGGACTTCAATCCTCTTCTCTTGTCTTCTGTATCAACATTAGTAAACATCTGTCTTACTGTGTCTCTGAATACTTGTTTAATTCTATGCTACTACTCTGTTAGTTTCCCAGGACCAGACTCCCCCCTGTGCTACCAGTTACCAGTATATGCTGGCACAGTGACCCCAAGAGATAGGACAGATCTCACAGTCATAGAGGTCTCAAAAAGTACCCAGAAACTCTTTTGGTGACTCTTTAGGTGGCCTCTCCACCCCCAATAGCTCTGAAATGCTGAATGGCAGCCATAATGTCTGAAAATGGCAACTAAAAGCACTAGCTTTGCTGAGGCTGGGAGAGATGTCTCTGTCTGTCAAATGCTTGCTGCACAAGCCTTGGATACCAGCACCTGCACAGAAAGCCAGGCACAGTGATTGGCTAGAGAAACTGAGAAGGTGGATCCCTGACGCTCACTGGCCAGCTAGATTGGCTGAATCAGCAAGTTCCATGGTCAGTATCAAAAAAATAAGGAGTGAGAGCAATGATAAAAACTAATATTGGCCTCTGGCCTGCACATGCACTCACATGTGCACACCCATGTACACATACCCCATACACATACATGCATACATGCAACACAGATGCCACTCTTGTTCCTTTGAGTCTATGGTAGGAAATACTCTTTTGCCAAGATTTAAACACCTCAGCTTGAACTTGCTTATCTACTGATTAGACCATACCATGTTTAGTCTCTGTTCCTTTTGACATAGCAATGAGTAGATACTTAGGCTGCTTAGCAAGACCTTTTGGGGGGGGGTGCTGCCTCTGCAAGATGTTTTAAAATCTGTTGAACAGCTGATGTCTAGGTAGTAGTGTTTGCAAAACAATTAGCCATGCTGAAACCATCTTAGCTGCAGCAAAGCTATGCAGAATTTGTTGCAACAGAAAAACATTTATTGCCTATATGACTTTAGGAAAATCTACCATTTCCTCACAAGAAGTAAGAAACTGTGATCTTCAGGAATTCTCTTAGTTTCTTTAAACCTGGGATTTTTCCATAACCCAAAGTAGTGATTAATATGTTTTCTGTCCACTTGGGGTTTCTTTTGAGAACTTTACTGCTTCACTTTCCGGATTGAACTGGCTTCAGTAGCATGCCTTGCACCGTCATGATGGGCTGCAGTAGGCACAGTGGGATGTAGCTGTGAAACAGGATTGGGAGGCTGGACTGAGGCGAGGCCTACAAAAACACCAAGCAGTTTTGCAGATCCATTCAAAATGGCTTCTCCATGTCCCACTTAGGTCTGAGCACTGGTCTCTTTGAGTCTGTAGAAAAGCTGTGTGATTCTTCTATGTTCTAAATCCTCAATTATTTTGCTTCTCAGAATACATTCCCAAAGCCATGCCCACATTCCACATAACAAACACATTGATCTTGCTTATTTAAACACGATGAAGACACAGATCACATTTTCTTGATATTACTGTTTAAAAACTTTTTTTTAATTTTCAGAATTTCATACCTGTATACCATATGATCCTATCTATCCCCCATTTTTCCTTCTATATAACTTTTTGTCCCCATAGTACCCCCACCAAAGTTTACCTCTTTAAAAATAAATCAGGAAGTCCAGTTACTAAATGGCTGAGGGAGCATCCATTAGAACTGTGGCATGGGAAACCTCCCAGTGGGAACACCTTAAAAAACATCCTCCTTCCTCCCCCAGTTATCTGCTCCCAGTAGCTCCTCGGTAATGGGTGGGGCTGGAGATGTCCTCCTCCAGCTGTACTGCGCTTTGCCTGGTTTCTTGTGCAGGTAACAACACCTGCTGTGACTTCCAGAGGGTAGCAGTTGTGTCATGTCCAAAGTCAGCGTTTCACAGCGTCCTCGCCTGCAGAGCATCTGCAGGCTCTGGCTCTTACCTTTACTTTGCCTCCTCTTCTGTGACGTTCCCTGAGCCTTAGGGAAGGGGGCATTGATGAAGATGTCCCTAGGGAAGGGGGCATTAATAAAGATGTCCCCTGGGGAAGGGGCATTGATGAAGATGATGTCCCCTTTACGGGCTGAGTGCTCAGTGTCTCCTGCACCGGTTGCTGTTAAAGGTAATTTTTAAAAAATGAAATATAAAGCAGAATATAATTTGCTGCTTTTCTGAGCATTGTCTAGAAACAGATAATGAAAAACACTCATCATTTTTTTGTTTTTATGTAAATGATAGAAGGCCACCTAGTCACATTCTTTGTCCTACTGACTTATTCAGAAGTATTAATGACTAAAATCAACTCCTGGCATTTTCCAAGTTTTAAGACACCATTTTAAATTTTGTTTTGTGTGTTTGCTTCTTTAAGGGAATGAGTAGCTGGATTTGGTTCCCTTTGAGAAGACTGATAAGAAAGAAAGAAAGAAAGAAAGAAAGAAAGAAAGAAAGAAAGAAAGAAAGAAAGAAAGAAATTTATTATTTAAAGTTACCTTAAGGTTTTGGTAGCCTAACCAGCTGAAAGTCCTTACCTATTATAAGAAAAATACTTAAATGTATTTTCTCATTTCTTATACTATTGAAATTAGATCTATGGGAAAAGAATTAATATAGCCTCCCTCCCGCCTTCCCTTCCTTTCCCCCTCCCACTCCTATCTTCCCTGCTCTCTTCACCCTCTCTTCCCTCCTCCTCCCTCCCCCCTTCCTTCTTTTTAGACTAGGTCTTATCGTGTAGCCCAGGCTGGCCTCAAACTGATTATCCTTGCGCCCCAGTGTCCCCAGTGCTATTTGTCAAGCACTGTTGCATCCGACATAGCTTAGTTCTGTAGTCACAATACACAACACAGGGTGAAGTTAAAGGGGAGGAACTCGGGTCCTCAGTGCAGATTTGTCTATGGCTAGACTTAGCAGACAATTTAACCTCAAGAGAGGAAAATGTTGCTGCATGAGGTACTTAAAATCAAAACCCTTAGAGGCCCCAAGCCTGGGGGAGGACGACTTTGAGGTCCTGGTTTCGTATTCCCAGGTACTTGCTCCACTTCCTTCATGAGACTCAATGGACAGCTTCCCCCTTGGCAAAGAAGACTGCATTAGAAAATGTACACAATGCCTCCATCCACCCCACACTCTTTAAATTTTTTTAAATGCCCAGTTTTTTGTCTTCTTTATCTGGTCCAATCCTAGCCAGTGTTCAGACTCTTTAGAATTCAGAGTGTGACCCAAGGACTGAACGCAGCCCCCAGCCTTTCCTGCTTTTGTTTCTAACAAAGTCCAGATTAGAATATCCCCCCCCCCATAAACGATGGAACTAAGCAAGCATCTCTCTCACAGCAGAGCTGGGATCATAAATGTCTAGAAGATAAAGCATTATTCTAATTTACCATCTCACTGGTGGGGTGATGTTTGTTCAATGTCTTTCCTTCCAAATGGGGAGAGCTATACAGAGTTGAGGTAGTTGTCTGTTAAGCACACACCCATCTTGATTTCTCAGGAGACAATTTCTTACTGCTGAAAGGGAAGATTTATGCTATTCTTGGGTAATGCTGTGCCCGGATGCAGTTTTCTTGATATTTTGTTTTGGTCTCCTCCATTCTGCCTCCCCTAAGCTCATTTTTAACTTTCCTTTAGATTACAAGTAATCACCATGGTTTCCTGTTCTCACATTTAGGAGAATTAAGTAGAGGGAAGTTTTGAGTCTTAATCAGTCATTTGCTCAATGCCTGCCACATGCCCAACACTAAGTTGCTACGGGCAGCTGGGACAAGGGCCACACAGAGGTTCTGCAGAAGCTTTGGTGGAGAACAGTGACAGGAGATGAGCAAGACTTTCCTTCCCTTCCCTCTTCCTTCTGGGCAGAGAACTGCACCTACTTCTTTAACAATGTGGTGGCAAGAGAGGGAGATTTTAAAAAGTTTGAAACAACTTTGGAAAGGTTGCTGAGCCGATAAGCAGGTCAGGTTGGTTCCTAGCACTCTCATCAGGTGCCTCCCATCCATAGGCAACTCCAGCTCCAGTGGTCTGCTGGCCTTCCTGGGTACCCACAGATGCGATCCCAAACAGTGAAATAGTCGATGGCCCTACAAGCTGGGATCTGTCTTCTCTGGGTGACAAAATGTGCAAACCATAAACTAGCTTTTTGGTCTATTTTCATTTTAATTTTCCCCAAAGGATATATCCAACTTGATCCCCTCTCCCCCCCTCTGTATTAGTTTAAAATGATATCAAATGCAAAAAAAAAATCAAAACTGCTCTCTAACAGATGGACCATGGTTTGTTTTCAATTTTCAGAGGGATGTGATGATAGCAATTTCAAAATGACTTTAACATCAAGTTGGTGTCTGGAGACACAATCCATATTGAGTACATGGTGGTCTTAAGTAAAACTGAATGTACCATTTTTATTAAGCATCATATAGGTTGTATATAAAATTCAGGTATTTAAGCATATGCATGTGCACATGTGTGTCCATGCGTGTGCATAGGTGTGTGTGCGCGCGAGTGCGCGTGCTTGTGTGAGGAGACAGCAGCCTCAGGCTCTGTTTTCCTTACTTTTTGAGACAGGACTTTTGATTTCTAGGATTCCCTATGCCTGACCATTTTGGGAAACCAAGGCTATACTATCATATACAAAATTGACACTCAAAATCGATGCAACTGAATTATTGAAAAAAAATCCCATAATGTTTTAGGTCACTCCATGAATTTGGGCTGGACTACTCTTATGACTATCTTTGGCTACATGCTGCCTCATGTGGCTTGCAGGCCAAAGCTTGGACACATGTGGGTTATCTCAGAATTTTTAAAGTGTAAAGCTGTTTAAGCCGAACTTCATTTTTTTTTATTTTATTCCATTTTTTTTGTTTGAGACAGAGTTTCACTGCATATCTCCAGCTGGATATGCTGGAACTCGCTCTGTAGACCATGCTGGGTTCTAGCCCACAGAGGTCCACCTGTCTCTTCCTCTAGAGTGCTGGCATTAAAGGCGCGTTCCACATGCCTGGTTCTGGAGTGCTGGCATTCAAGGCGTGTTCCACATGCTTGTTCTGGAGTGCTGGCATTAAAGGTGTGTTCCATGTACCTGGTTCTGGAGTGCTGGTATTAAAGACCTGTGCAGTATGCCCATCTCTAAACTTGATTGCTGCAAAGACCCATTTGGAGTTCCCAAGCCCATCCCAGCGAGTGTTAGAACAGACCATCAAACTTCTGTCCAGGCCAGGGTGCAGAGCTGGGGACAGGTGGCCATGTATAACTGTCTCTTCCTGATCCCAGCCATAGGAGCTATGGAACAGGACGTTGGTCAGTAATGACAGAGGTGGAGGTACCTGGGCAAGGCCAAGGGCCTGGCCTTTCTCACTGTAGGATTTTGGGGTGTACCTCACTCTCATCACACATAAAATGGAGGTGGTAATGCTGCCTCCCTCACCTGGTGACTAAGTAGTGACCTGCGTGGCTTTTAGCCTGGCTAAAGAAACGCAGTCACAGTAAGCTTTTACCACGCTGATGCGCGATCAGAAGGAGTGTGGCTGGAGAGAGCTGCTAAGGTGGCTTCAATAGGTGAGACGAATCCCATGGCAGGAGAAGACGCCGCGTGCCTCGAGAATGGGAGAAATCAGTGTCTGAGGAATATTTGTCTCTGAGAACGTGTGAAGAATACACTTTCACACAAGCGCTGTACACTAAAGGACGACAGTAGCTACATCATAGTACATTTGATGCTTACATAATGTCTCTGTACTATGTGCATTCCTGGTGCCCTTGGAGGCCAGAAAAGGGTACCAGGTCCCCAGGGTCTGGAGTTACTGACAGTTGTGAACCACCATTTGGGTGTTGGGAAGGAACCCAAGTCTTCTGGACTAGTCGCCACTGAGCCACCTCTTCAGCCTCTGCCTTTTCATTTTATAAAATGGATTTTTTTCAGATGGAATTTTGTCTACGACCATTACTCCACTTGAATATGTCTCTAAACCTGCTGTAGCCTAAGGGCTGCCCAGGACTGGCAGAGCAGGAACCAAGTGCAAACATTTCCTCTGCAGCCCCATCTCCTTTGCCCTCTGAATCAGCAGCAGGTGTTCTGATTCCCTCGGTAAAGGTAATGAAGGGCCTGGAAGATTCGTAACCAAAGGAAAATGACAGCTCTATTTGCCACTGAAGGAATCGCATATTCTCATTTGCATGCCGAAATCACTCCAGCAACACCTTGGACTCAAAAGATAGTAGGACCTAGTTGAAAGAGATAATGGTAGACATGCCCCTTGGGGCTGGAATTATGCGTTATGGAGATTTCACTATTTATGCAGCATTGCTAGCTAGCTAGTTCCCTTTAATGCAGATGTGATAAGGGAACACTATATAAAGATACATATGGAACAGAATCTTATAAGTTTCCACACTCAAGGTAACAACCAGGGAACTGAAAATCAAACTGTCACTTCTTCTCACATTGTAAATAAGGTTTAGTCTTCTCATGTATAATGTTGTCCTAGACTGAGAGCAAAATCACCATTTTATTATTTTGTATTTGAAGATTGAAATAAGAAGATACTACCAAATGAAGTGATTTACTATCAAAAGGTCACAGATTTGCAGCCAATGCCTCCATCGGAACCTTGACTTTGACATGATCTGCTGTGGCTTTGGGGAAGCCACCTGGTTTTGGCTGGTTTATGAAATGATAAACTTGCATTATTTCTGTATGTGTGTTGCGTAGAAGGACACTAGACTCTCGTGGCTGCTACTCTGGACTTGGCAAGGCCGGGGTCCATTCTGCTTTGAGTCTGAATTAGAATAAATCTGAGCACGCTGACTTTGATGCCTCTGGCTTCTATCTCACACCTGCACACCTGCTCTTTGATGTTCAATAAGCCCCTCGTTTCTTCTGTCAGTTTCTCGGTCTTCATGGAACTTTAATAACCTGTGTCTCCAGCCTTAGGCCTCGTGATTCTTCAGCTTAATTATTCTTTGCCAACATGCACTGTCTGTTTCGTCCTTTATTCTTCCAGATCTTCTTTCTTGGAGACCTTTTACTTAAGTGCTATCCAGATGTCTGACTTTTTCTGCACTTTAGCTGTATGGCTGCGCTCAGCACCACGTTGCCTGCATTTCTCTGTCAGCTGCTCCTCCCTCTCTCTGAGACACCTAGCTGGAAAACTCACCTGTCCTCTTCCAGCCCTGTTCTCGTTGTACTGTGTAGAGGGACAGAACCTTTACAAAAGTGAGGCATTTGGGCCCCATCCACATGGACAGAGGTGTGTTGCATCCTTTGCAAGTGTTTTCTTGCCCACCACGGTCTTTTCTTCTTCCATCCTTTCTTGGTGCAAGTCTTTGCCTCTGTGGTTGAGAAAGCCCTTGCTCTCATTTCTGGTATGTGCTACCCATCTCTCTGGGGCACCTTCTTCCTCTGTTTCTGACCCTAATGCTATGTTGTTGTTTGTTTTGTTTTGGATTGGTTTTTTGAGACAGGATTTGATCCTAATGTTTTTAATGGTCTCCAGATCTCAATGAAGGATGGATAGCTATAGTGCTAAACTTGGTGAGGGTGACTGAGGACCCTCCTGAGATCCAAATTAAATCCTCAGTATGTTCTCCTAAGCCTGTGTGTTGGTGACTTTTCTTGTTCCTGTGATTGAATGCCCAGCTAGGAGCAACCTCAAAGAGACAGGGCTTATGTTGACTTACAGTTTTTGTGTCAAGGAAAGCATGGTGGCAGAAAAGTGAGACAGTTGGTCACAGTGTCTCTGCAATCAGGAAGCAGAGAGCAGACAGACAGGAAGTGGAACAGGTCTATTCAACCTCAAGATCTGCTGATGCTGACATCTCCCCCAGCAAGGCTCCACCTCCTAAAGCCCCATAAGCTCCCACAGTAGCAGCAATAGCTGCAGAGCAGGAGTTCAAACACCATGAGCCTACGACATTTCATTCAAGTCTCTTGTCACTGCTTCTTCAACGTTACTTCCTTCTGCTCTCCATGTGTGTGTTAATCTCACAGCCTTCCACAGACTCAAGCCCTTCCCTAGTGTACTGGCAAGTGCCTACCCCAGGGACTTAGACATCCTTCCTTGCCTTTCCAAGATCCAGTCTTTCTGACTATGTGAAACTAAATTAGAAGTCCCATGTTTGTATCATTTTGCCCCTATCTGAGTTGGCCAGTCCAGTTCCAAGGCATTAAAATTGTGGGGCATGGTTCCACATAACATCACTTTCTTAACTTACAAATTCATGTCCTAAAACTTGTGATGAATCATAACTATAAGCCTAAGACTTTGATAGAGGAAGTAGTACTAGAAAAAAATTAATGCTGGAAGTGGACTCCTGAAACATTTTCAGTCAGATCAAAGCACCTGGCAGTATTGCTTCCTAAATGAAACGGTACGAAAACTACAGTATGGCAAAGGAACGTTAACGAAAGTGTCATCTGGGTTCTTCTTCTTCTTCATGACAATGAGACATGTCTGCTTCTGACAGCACCAATCTACTTCAGAGAAATAATGGGCATCGAAGAAACTCCACATGGAGTTTACTTTCTTTGTGGCAAAAGTAAGCCACTGGGCAAGAAAATGCCCTTGCCTCGACTGCTGACAGTGTGCTGCCCTAATTAGACAAGCAGGGTGCAGAAAAAGTGACTACTGAACATTTTCAAGACAAGGAGGGACAGCTCTTCAGACTGTCCTGTCTTACAGAAAAGTTTATAGGATATGCTAGGCCTGTGGGTTGCATATGGATGCCCCAACATTGCAGAGGAACTTTGGGTGACTATCTAGGCAGCCAGCTGTTTCTGTCATTAGTCACAATTTTTGGAAGTGGCTTGCTTGCACTTCCTGCTTACTCAGTTAATACTATTTCCATCTTGGGTGTCTAAGGGAGTTGAAGAATAGGTAGTTATAGTTTTCCTTGTTTACCTGACACAGAGAGCAAGTTATGATAGAAAGTAAATTAGGTATAAGGCTTTGGACTCAGCAAGATAGGATAGATATGGAGTATTTTCTCTGAATTTGTCAAATGCAAATGTATTAGACATTGTTGATGTATTTATTACCTGTATGTATTATATATAGTTATTGTACTTATTGTATATAGTTTTTCTTATATTAGTTATAACCTTATTTTTCTTTTAGACAAAAATATACTGGCATTTCATGTGTATTTTAATAAGTAAAGGTTGCGTGAAGGTCAGAAAAGTAAAACAGCCACACTGATCAACCTTACAGACCAGGCAGCAATGACACACACCTTTAATCCCAATAGCCACACTGGTTTGCCATAGAAACCAGGAGGTAGTTGTGCACGTCCTTAATTCCAGAACTAGAGAAGATTATAAGATGGGAGGAGACAGCTCTCAGTCTCAGTCTCATTCTGGGGTTTCCTGAAGGCAGGATCACTGTTTTCGGACTGAGGTCAAGGTAAGAGCCAGTAGCTGGCTGTTTTGCTTCTCTGGTCTTCAGGTTAAACCCTAATATCTGTCTCTGAGTTTTTGTTAGTTGTGCTTCACGAGAGTCTGTGGGTAAAATCTGGACAAGCCAGTTAACATTGTGCCTCATTTCCCTCTCTGTAGAATAAGGATGTCAGGAACACTCAATTTGCTATGTAGTTTTCTGTGATTGGTTAATGTATGTATAATGCATGCACATGTGTGCACGCATGTGCACATGTGTGTAATGCATGTTTATACATGTGTATGTATGTGTACATGTGTGTTGTGTGTTTATGTGTGTGTGATGTGTGTTTTTATATATGTATGCATATATGTGTACATATGTGTGATGTGTATGTATTTAAGAGTATGTATGTGAAGTGCTAAGAACATTGCCTGGCATGTTAGCTATTAATCAATTTCATGGGTCAGCTGTGGTTACCATGCCCAGGTTACTACTCCCATCCTCCTGTTTTACTGAAGTAATTAGAATCTGTCTTGTTTTGAAGAAAGCATGCAGAGGCATGTTTTTATTTATACTTTTTACTATCCAAGTATTCAGTAGCATCTCATTTATTATAGTTGCTGAGCCATCTTTGTTTCCATGGTAATCTCACACATTCACCTCTTTGTTGAACTTGGGAAGTTTGGATAAGACTGATCTCTGCCAGAGGATCAGAGGATACGGCAGAAGAGAAGAATCTGGCTTTGTCAACCTTCTTCTGCTGCATTTGTCTCCTCCCACCCTCCCTCTCTCCCTTCCTTCTTCCTTCCTTCCTCCCCTCCTTCTGTCTCTCCCTCATGCCCCCTTTCTCTCTTTAAAGCAGTTTTCCCTCCACCTGAATTTGCACAGTTCAAGTTCTTCTGTCTACCATCTGTGCTTTCTCCACCTACTTCTGTCCATCTACTGTCTGATTCCAGATTTCTTCCTTTCTTTACCATTTTCATCGGGACACCACTGTCACTTACATTATAATATCCATGGTATTCAAAAGCTATGACAAATAAAACCCAGGACACAGGTCCCCATGTTTACAGTTGTGTAGGAATTGGGTAATTAATGAATGTTTGTATGCATGTCTGAATAGAGAAGCAGGCTATCTAAAACAAATAAGGATGCAGGGGAAGATGCTTCTAGGCTGGAAGAGTCTCCATACAGACTTTTTTCTTTGAACTTCATCTCGTATTTCTCTTACACTTTAGATCAGTGTAAAACTAAATACCAAAATATTAAGTGTTACATTTAATTGTAAAACTATCTTTAAAAAATTCCCAACCTTCCATGTTGATCATAATGTTTTAGCAAACCACTTGCCATAAATTTGCATAAGTATATTACATTTTTAAAATTATGGTTACACTCTATTATGCCTCTTATTTTTGTCTAAGTGGGGCCAGCTGCTCCAGCAATGTTCATAGATTGGATGGCCGTTAAAATGTTTCTGCTCAGCCTATGCCCTGGGTTTTAACAGAGATCATTTTAGTTCAGTTTCACAGAATTTCCTCCCCTTCCACCCAACTTTGATGTAGGCTGTGGTATTTGTGTTAATTATGTTATTACCCCAATACAGTGTTGAACAGTAAAGTCCAAAGTCTCTGCTGTATTGAACTCCAATCCCTGCCCAGGATGCACCTTCAGGCACAATGCAAGTAGAGGACCCAACATACTGAGTCACTTCATCCTTAGATTCCAATGAACTTTTCCAAGGCTGTATTTCTTACAAATATCTGTGAGTATTAGCAATACAGAAAAATTATTTACAAAATAGCATCTGCATAATTAAATTTGAAGTATTCAGTAGTTGCAAAGTTTAAACAAGGGATTTAAAGTTTCTTCCTTGTGCGTTTTAAAACTAATGTCACAATAATTTTAGGACTTTTGCTTAAAGTCGATAACGTCCTATGACAGAGCCAGCGCTGACACCATGTTCCTTTTTATTTTTATTTTTTTAATCACGCAGTCTATTAAATAAAGTGTACCAATTCTTACAGGGAAAAAATAGTTCATTTTTGAAGACAAAACACATGCTAATTTTTCTCCTCCCTCTTCCATGCTAGGGATGGAACCCAGGGCCTCGCACATGCTAGACAAACAATCTCCCACCACACTATATCCAAGCCATTGTTTTATTACTTTTTATTTGGAGACAGGGCTCAGTATATTGCCAGCATGCTGGTATTTGCGGTGTGTTGTGAACTCCTGGAAATGCATTGTCAAGGTCAGACAACTACACCGGAATTTGTCATGGACAACATAAATGAAATGTTGACTTGGTAAGGTGAGCCATAGGAACATGCTTGGTCTGGTCACTCCTATTTGTACTTGAATCATGTAAAGGAAAAGGACATAACAAGCATTTCTGTTTCCCTTCTTTATAAAAGTTAAAAGAATCTGCCTACAGCTTTACTGGAAAATTGAAAAGAGATCAAAATTATGAAAAGAATGTATACATTTTCATTCCTTTGAATCTTCTCTCTCTTCTAAGGATTTTTCATGCCTTCCCAATTTGTTTTCCGAAATATTTGCTCCTCAAATGGAGACCAGTAGTTTGGTTGTATTACTTAATGAGCATTGATTTTCTTTTCTTTTCTCCTATGTGTGGGAGTGTGTACATGTACATGTGCATTGCATGTTTTCGTGTGTGTGTATGTGTATAGAGGCCACAAGCCAACCTTAGGAGCTGTCCTCCTTGGTCTTTTGAGGCAGCCCCTCACTGGAACCTGGAACTCACCTGTTACGCCCGTGGTCAGCCAGCGCAATGGTCTCCCATCTCCTTTCTCAGCACAGGCCTTGCAAACACAGCTGGGAGAGAGCAAGGAAAGGGCTCCTGGCCTTTCAGTGTCGGTGATCTTCCCTGATTGCGGCCTGAAAAGCTTAATCAGCTGCCGGCTTCATTGTTTCACTGTCAAGGAAGAGCTGCCTCTAGCAATTCCCCTGATTCCCCGTGACCTGCCTCCCACTATATTTGGCAAATGCATTGATTTCAGGCTTTCTTTTGTTTCCCAACTATACAATATCAATGCAAATGCTTCCACAGTGGGATTCATCTTTGAGGGCAACTTGAATCTACTCTCCTTGGCTATGGTCACTCAGGCTTGAGTGAAAATGAACTATCTCTTATTTCCCGTGGGGGGAGAAAAAGAAAAGAAAGGTTGTCAGATGTTCTCTCTGGTTCTAAAAGCAGCCTCATCCCTAATTGCTACCTGTAAGGCTTAAATGTCAGATCCTGCCAGAAGGAACATAATTTGGGGGTGTGGCCACCTCTGCTTCTATGCTTTTTAACTTTTCAGTCGCCCGTAACTTTTCAATATCCGTGTTGTTAACATTTAAATAAAATAATTATATATTTACATAAATGAGTCGTCCTGGATAGAAAATATATGCTAATTACGAAGCCTTTATTTTATTCTGTAAGCTTCAGAGATGGTGCAAATGGAACAAAGAGGATGACAGTAACTTTCCTACTTCGTTATTCGATACAAAGTCCATCTGTAGGGCTAGCACTGCGGCAGATGCTTTCCTCCTTTGAAAGTCTCCCTTTGCTTTTCCGATGACTGTGCCTGTTCTACCTGAGTTGCTGTGACTTTAAATAGGCGATTCTATGGTGTGTGTGTGTGTGTGTGTGTGTGTGTGTGTGTGTGTGTATGGGGGGGAGATCGACACAACATGGTGATCGAGTGGCCACACTCAGACCCTGAAGTACTGTTGAAGATGCTGCAGTGATCAAAACCCAGAGAAACCCCTGCCCTTCAGATGCTTCCATTAGAGAGCAAAAACGCCTTATATAGGTAATAAATATGTGTGGTGTGTAGTGCATGAAGTACGCCTAAGGCAAGGGAAAATGGAGGTAAGAATCTAGGGGGAGTTGAAACTTTCCTACAGTGCCTAGGGTGGCTCTTGGTGACACTGGAATCCCGGGCATAACTCTAAAGGCAGCACCAAGCAGGCACAGCAGAAAAAAGAGAAGTAAAGGCCCTGTGGCACATTTGATGAAATGGAAGAGGGCACCGTGTTTGCAGTATGGTGCAAAGGACTGGGGGCAGCAGGAGAGAGGCTAAAAGTAGTTCCCATAATGTACTAAAAGCCCTGGGATTTCCCTGTCACTTACCTAGGCACCCGACCAGCTGCCTCTACACATATTAATTTAATCTTTACTTCCAACTAGTAAACTATTTTATTTCTGTTCTACAGATAAGGAGCCTATAACCAAAAGATATTCCAGACCCCCTAAATCACCTGAGGACGTTTCATATCCCCCAATCCCTTCCTCTTAACCACCATTCTGCTTTGTAAACCTGCAAAGCTTTGGCAACAACAGCACTGTGACTGTCTCCTGGCCCATGTAAGAAGGAAAGGGGCGGAGACTTAGTTGTGTGCCCTCCCCCCCCTTCTCACACCCCTTATTTGTCACTGAACTGGAGGATGAAATTGTGATCTGAGGAAGAATTTCTCTGGAGTCAGGGAAACCTCACCCTCCTGAAGGGGAAGCTACCTAGCAGGGGAATCATATCGCAGCTATGCTGAGCTATCACTCAGTGCCTTTACTATCTCGTCCGCTGTCTCCCCATTCAGGCCAGCCCAGAGCTTGGGCATGCCTCACGTATGAAAAAGAACCCTTGCTGTTCCTCAGGTTGTCCTCATATTTCACCCATGTTCCTTCCCCCAAGATTTCAGGCAAATAAGCTCCCAGAATTACTGTCCTATAGGGAACTCACTCACATGAGGCACTCGGGTCCTTGATCCCAATGACCAGCGTCCCAGGGATGGCTGTGCGTGCTCTCAGACTGCTGTGGCTTCTCCCTTTGAAAGAGCCGTCTCTTATTCATCACACAAACTTTAGTTTTCTAGTATCCCTATTGGCTCTTGCCCTCCTAATGCCCAGAATGGTGTGAAGGTTAATGCGTAGAAGACATATGTGGCTCATGCAGTCGCAGGCACCTGAAGGTTAGGCACATCTCAGTGATTGTGGAGGTTTGGGACTTCTGTTATTGCCAGCAGAAGAATGGTCGAGTGTAATCATTTTCTCTACACTCTTGAGGATTGACACATGGTTGTTTCTGGTTTTTGACTAATTCAGAGAAACTTCAGTTCTTTAGCTCATAAATATTTAAGTGGAGGTATACTACGGTCAGTATTGTGAAATAATATTGCTTATCTTAGTTTTGATAAAAGGAACTGAATCTGCACATGTTGCTTTGTGAGAAGAAGGCACACACAGCTGTTGTAAGGTCAGTGCACACTTGCTTTGAAGAACTCACATCAAATGAAGGCAGACACTTTCAGTCACATATTTTTTTTTTAGCTTGAAGTTTTATCATGATTTCTATTTTAACCAAACACTAGAGTGTATTCCTTATGAAGAATGATTTTGTTTTAATTATGTATATGCCTATATGAGGGTATGTACATTAGGTATATATGCCTTCAGAGGCCAGAAGGGAGGGGGGAATCTAGGATTTCTGGGAATTAGAGTGGGAGCTGGGAACTGAACTCAGGTCCTCTGCAGGAGCAGTACACACTCTTACCTCCTGGTCCATCTCTCCAGACTCATTTTTTTCAACAAAATGTAATATAATATATTTTTTATTTTTCTTTTTTCCTTTTTTGGTCTTTTGAGGCAGGGTTTCTCTGTGTAACAGTCTTAGCTGTCCTCAAAGTAGCTCTTGTAGACCAGGCTGGCCTCGAACTCACAGAGATCTACCTGCTTCTGCCTCCCAAGTGCTGAGATTAAAGGCATGTGCCCCCACTGCCCAACTAATATAGTGTATTCCTACATCAAATTGTCAATTGTTAAAATCCACAAACTTCTGAGATGATCAAAATGATATCTGCACAAATTATGAAGACTTATTAAGCACTGAGTATTTGAGAATGTGAAAACAGGGTGAAAATATCATTTTTAGATTGCATAATGCTTTTTATTGATTTTATTGAGCTATACATTTTTCTCCACTCCCCTCCATTCCTCCCCCCTCACCTTCTACCCTCTCCCATGGTCCCCATGCTCCCAATTTACTCAGGAGATCTTGTCTTTTTCTACTTCCCATGTAGATTAGATCCATGTATGTCTCTCTTAGGGTCCTCATTGTTGTCTAGGTTCTCTGTGATTGTGATTTGTAGGCTTGTTTTTCTTTGCTTTATGTCTAAAAGTCACTTATGAGTGAGTACATGTGATATTTGTCTTTCTGGGTCTGGGTGCTGCACTCAATATGATGTTTTTTAGATCCATCCATTTGCCCGAAAATCTCTAGATGTCATTTTTTTCTGCTGTGTAGTACTCCATTGTGTAATGTGCCACATTTTCCTTATCCATCCTTCAGTTGAGGGGCATTTAGGTTGTTTTCAGGTTCTGGCTATGCCAAATAGGATAGCAATATCTTTAATGGGCGAGTTACGGGTTGTTTTTGTGGCTGTGATTAAACATCATGGCCTAAAACAACCTGGAGAAGAAAGGGTTTATTTCTCTTACACACCACAGTCCATCATCACTGAAGGAAGTCAGGGCAAGAATTCAAGGAGGAACCTGGAGGAATGCTGTCCTCTGTCTTGCTCCTCATGGCCTGACTTCTTATACAACCGAGGACCACCTACTAGGGATGGCACCACGTACAGTGAGCAGGTCTGCCCACATCAATCACCAATCAAGAAAGTGCCCCCAACACTTGCCCACGGGCCAATCTAATGGAAGCATTTTCTCAGTTGAAGTTCCTCCTTCCCTGTTGTCTCTCGTTTGTCTCAAGTTGACATAAAACTAGCTAGCACAAAGGAACATATATTCCCAAATTAATATCCTTAATCCTTAACATAAACTGTCCCTCTGTGTCCAAGCACCATAAGCCAAATTCTCTTCAGTCTTCATACTATACTGCATTATCCTTGTTTAAAATAACTGGAATATGTCAGTCAATTCGGAGGCAATGAAGATTTTGTGAGTGTTTTGTTACACTCAAAAGTCAGAGGAAGTCAGTCCCGGAGGCCACAGCACCGGGAATTAGTGTCACCTGTGTTCTAAAGCCACAGGTATTTTTGAGAGGCACTGAGCCCATCTTTAAAAACAGTGTCTTCTATTGCTCTATATCTCTGACTGGTGCCCATACATGGTGTTTTGTTACTGTAACTCTGTAGTACACATTGAGATCAGGAATGATGGTGATTTCAGCATTATGTTTCTGCTCAAGACTGCCGTGGCAATATAGGCTTTTTTGTTCTTCTATATTAATTTACTTTTTTCTATTTCTGCAAAGATCATCACTGGAGTTTGAGTGGTGGGCTGAGAAAAAGGAGTATACAGGGAATAAGCTCATCATACAACATATACTTGTATGAAATTGTGTTAAGGTTATCTGAAAGGTGTTGCTAAGCAAAGAACGAACAATGCCAACCCACCTGTGCTCTCCCCTGCCCCCCGCCCCTGAGACCCCAGAGGGTAAGGACTTATCTTGTCATCTTTGCCGCTGCTGGTTTTGCATAGGCTTCAGTAGCCACTGTGCTTCTATTAAATGTCAACCTCTGAAGCCCAGATTCTTTCCGTGGTCCCACTGGCATTTGAGGGCTCAATAATTGTGTGTTGGGTAAAGGAGAATATCTTTTACAACATGGAAGGCTTAACAGCATACCTGGCCCCTACTCACGAGATGCCAGTATTGGCAGTCAGTCAATGCAATCAGACGTCCAGACATTGTCACATAGTCCCAGGGCGAAATTGCCTTGATGAAAACCACATTTAAAAGTGTCTGAGGTAGAGTCTAATTCTCAGGCAATTATTAGGATAAAACATATGCTATTTAAAGTCCCTTCATCTCTTCCTAGATGGCCTGTACAGTATGTAAGTCCCTCCCCCCCCCATAGATGGCATACACAGTATATAACCCTCCCTCCCCATAGATGGCATACACAGTATGTAAGTCCCTCCCTCTCCGTAGATGGCATGTATAGTATGTAATGAAGCACATGTGTTCTTACAGAGGAGACCTTTGAGTAAGAGCCCACACCATGGTCTTTTTTCCCTCTTGCTTAGGAATCATTATGACTCTAGTAAATTGCCCACTAAATCTCATCTGTCGCTCTTGTTCCTGCTCAGATTCAGCTAAAGCCCATTGAAATTGATTTTCGTGTCAGCCGTACAGCAGAGATTCAGTGAGGACCAGAGAGCTTCCCTTTTATTACTGTCTATTTTTTTTCCTTCTGAATTACTTTAGATTTGGTGGGCCCTAATTATATTCCCGAGATTTCCTGGCTGACATTTCCTTTGTTTTAATGGAAACTTCTGAAGGCTTGAGGACACTGTGGGAGGAGGTTTATTCAGCAGCAGCCGTGAGTGTCAAATGGGTCCCCATTTGTGCTCTGGAGTCTGGAACACTGTGGGCCTTTTGCTGTCAGACAGCTCTGAGTGCCCAGGCCTGCTCCTGCTGCCCTGCTGCCCTGCTGCTGCTGCTGCTCCTGCTGCTCCTGCTGCTATTGCTGCTGCTCCTCCTGCTGCTGCTGCTCCTGCTGCTGCTCCTGCTGCTGCTGCTGCTCCTGCTGATATTGCTGCTTCTCCTCCTGCTGCTCCTGCTGCTATTGCTGCTGCTCCTCCTGCTGCTGCTGCTCCTGCTGCTGCTCCTGCTGCTGCTGCTGCTCCTGCTGCTATTGCTGCTTCTCCTCCTGCTGCTCCTGCTGCTATTGCTGCTGCTCCTCCTGCTGCTGCTGCTATTGCTGCTGCTGCTGCTGCTGCTGCTGCTCCTGCTGCAGACACCTGGGGTGGCGGGTGAATGAGACACACTGTGGGTGGATAGCTTCCTTCCAAAACTCAGAAGTGTCTGTCTTTGTGACTACATTTGCCCTCCCTAGACCCCCTCCCCTATGCCTCATGGTTACAACCAACACGCTTACTCCCATACACAAGGCTGTCAACCTCTGACCATAGGGGTCGATGTGGGGTGTAAATGGCAAATCTGTGCAGGCCAGGGAAGAAGACATCATGGGAGCGTGTATCTCTCCCTGACTGGTCCTCCGTGAAGCCAATGAGACGATGAACTGCAGCGATGGGGCTCTCTCAAGCCTCCAGGGCTCCTTCAGTGTGTTAGTTAACACTGAGAAGAAAAATGAACTCATTTGAAGCAATCCTCCTGCACCCGCACTGCCTCAGACCTTGGGGCTCTCCCCCCAAGGCTGGGCCCTTCCCATGACAGCTTCCTGCTATGCAGATAGTGCCTCCCCTCACTTCTCCCAGGTTAAATCTGTGCTGGGTCACTGATATTTTGACTCATAGTGACAGAGGCAAAAAACAGTTCACTAACTGGCATTTCTCAGCATGATTTAGGACCTATCTTTTGCAAGAAGTTGTCCTAGACTGGGGTAGAAGATTACATGGACAAAGAGGAACTTTCGTTTCTAGAGTGTTGGACCATAAGGCCCACAGGCGTTAGGGCATTAGGGTCTCCGGAGAGCATGGCGGCTCTTGTGTACCTCACATGCTCGCTCACAGGTCAAGCTCCACAGGTGTCCCACTTTGCTTTTGACAGACAGCACCAAGGATTAGTTGTCTAGCTCTCTATACTCACCATATCTTCTACCTTGAAACAACTTCTCAGACACTAATTTCACCCGTGTCCGCATTTTGTTCCATCATACACAGCAGAAACCCAAACCAACAGCTAGAAGCCAACAGTGGGGGCTGAACTTTTAAGGATTTGTTTTAATTTTTGAAATTATAATATAATTATATAATTTCTCCCTTCCCTTTTCTCCCTCCAAACCCTCTCATATATTCCTCTTTGCTCCCTTTCAAATTCGTGGCCTCTTTGCTCACTAGTTGTTACATGCATGTATGTATATACATGAACGTTCTTAAATATAACCCTCTCAGTGTGTATACTCTTACATGTGTGTCTGTTTCGGGGGCTGACTACTTGGTATTGGATAACCAATTAGTGTGCTCTTCCCTTGGGAGGACTGTGTCCCCCACTCTCAGCATTCCTTGATTGCCTAGAGTTCTCTGTGTAGGACTGATATCTGGTGGGCTTTCTCCTCTTCACTATTGCCGTTATCCTGAACTTGTAAGTTTTAAAAATTAATATTTAACTGGTAGATATTTTAATATGCATTTTTTATTTTTAAATAACAGCTCTTACATATATTGGACAGCTTTTGTTTTCTGTGAGTTACCATAAGGTCTTTCTTTTTCACATTTGACAAAGTTCTTCTTGGACTGAATTCTATGTCCCCAATGCCATTTCTGTCCTCCAGGAGCCACTGTTGACTCAGAAGAGAAAAGATGATTGCGTGGCAGCAGGGCAGGAAGTGGGGAAACCAGATTCGTCCTGAGAATTCGCTGTCCTTATCTTTTGAACTCTACCTTGAGGGGGTTAGTTCTCCCAGAGTGAGCATAGGAGGATTACAGATAGGCAGAACCATCCCATGGGTTATATTAGACAGAAGCCAGGTAAACACTTGATTCTCTGCTGCTTTGGGAGGGATGGAGAGGAGGTGACGGAGAGTGTGTTCTTGCCTCCAGGCAGGACCCAGAGACTGGTTCTGCTGCCTTTTGAGTTCTCCTCATCCGGCAGCTTGTCTGCCTTGTTACTGCTGTCAGTTCAGCTGGGCCTGCCATTCCTGGGTATAGACATTGGGCTCCCTGCCACAGAATCTGCATATATTAACCATTGTCTGCAAAAAAAAAATCATGACTGATTCGCCTCCCTTGAAGCATCCATTTTGATTTATAAACTGAGCCATACTGGCAGCCGCAAAAACTGAGGTGTTCTAGTTTCCAACAAAGACAAAGGAGGTAATGTCTTGTTCCCCACCTGGAGTCTAAAAGCAAGTCTTGATGCACAGTGGGCCCAGTCCTGAATCGTCTTAAAACCTTGAAGGACCTGGGCAGAGTATTGGCAGTGTGTGGTGCTGAGGCAGAGGGCCACCTCACATTGACAGTTCTTCTGGCCTAGAGCTTTGTTGACTATCTCACAGGCTGAGAACCATCAGGAGTCAGGTCACATTTCTGCAGATTTGCCAAGCAGAGCTTTTGAAGTCACCAGAGAGTGTCACATGATAACCAAAGAAACAGAGGTTGTCTTGATTTGGAGAAAACCTAGGTAGCAGATTTTCTAGGTAGTAGACACTGAGCCAAGAGCGTTCCATGAGTTTTTATGAGTTTAAGGTTCTTTGGAATCATTCCATACAATTCTCTTCTATACCCTCCCCTCCTCAAAGTATGTTTCCCCTCCAAGATTTATCATTTTTATTTCTATGTGTATAGGTGTTTGAGGCTATGTACCATGTGCATACAATGGCTCTGAAAGCCAGAACAGGGCATCAGATTGCCTGGAACTAGAGTTATTCAGTGGGCCACCTTGTGGGTGCTGAGAACTGATCCAGGACCTCTGGAAGAGCATCCAGTGCTCTCACCCGCTGAGCCATCTCTCCAGCCCTCTAGTTTTCATAGGGACAATGGTATTCTTGAGGAGACTGCCCAGACATCTTGAGGATGAGACTGACAGGTGTCATAACTAAGGCTTCATCTTCACAAGTGTGCCCTTGTCCTCATTATGACATGTGGAGGCAAAGCTGGGCAGATCATTTCCACTTCCCTGAGATCTGCAGAGATTTCCTGAGATCTCCCCTGTGGGGAGTTTAGAAGAACTTGGCTTAAATTCACCTGTACCTTCTCTCCAAGCAAAGCAATTCTGGCCACCGCCTGAAGCCTCTCCATATCACCCAGTCCCATGCATTTGTGGCTAGACAGAAATCCAGGGGACCAAAGGAGACTGGTGTGGAATGTGAGTGGTACCAACAACGGGAAGACAGTCTCCATACCCCGCATCTTCTCCTAATGTGCTAATTAGTGAAGAAGAGTCCTTTCTCCATCACATACTACAGAAGGCTTGGAAGAAATCTGTACCTGGCTCATTCCCAGGTCCTTTAGCATGAGCCTTCTGCATATCTCTAGGCTCCCTGTCCAGCTCTCATAGTCTAATACTTCCACCCTGGTCTAAGCTGTCATCATCTTTCAATTGTCTCCAGGTGGGAGCATGACTCTAAGTGGGGCGACCCCTTCAGCTGAGGGCCATTCTCAGAGAGACTGTGTGACGAGTGACGGTTTCCTGGGGCTTCAGTTTGTTGTGGAGACTCCGGATCAGCTGTTCCCAACCTGTGGATTGCAAGCCCTTTGAGGCTTAAATGACCCTTTCACAGGGGTCACATATCAGATGCCCTGCATATTAGATATTTACATGATGATTCATAACAATAGCAAAATTGCAGTTATGGTGTAACAATGAAATAATTTTATGTTTTGATGTCACCACAACGTGAGGGTCTCAGCATTAGGAAGGTTGAAAACCACTGTTCTAGATGATATATTATGGCACCAGTGACTGATGGGAAACAGGCAGATGGACAGGTATAGATAGATATAACCTAAATTGGTGCATGAGGCAACACCTGCCATTACTATGTGTTCTACACATCTCTCTTCGTTGGTGGTTAGTATGGGCCTAGGGCCTTGTGCATCCTGGGAAATTGTTCTGCCAATGAGCAACACTCTCAGCCCTTGTATTTGTTTGATCTGATTCATTTTCATTATCCTGGAAATGAATATTTGAAGAAAAAGAAAAGAAAAGAACAATACTGGTTGGGATCAGCAGGGGTTAGCATAGAACGCTGTGGAAACACAAAGGCGGTGCATTCGTTTGCAACTGGGAAATTGAAGAACTTTTCCTTAATAGCGGGGAGATCGTCTCTAAGCTAATTCAAAAGAGAAGCCACTCTACCGTGTGCAGCCTTGAATGGGAGGGCGAGACGGCCCAGAGACTGTCTGATCTGCCGTGTGTGCTTCACTGGGGAAAAAAATGCATCTTGGTGACCGCGAAATGAGAGCACTCTCTGCCAGGCTAGCCTGAGGCTCGCAGCGCCACAGCTGGCTTGCTGTTCCCAGGCTAGCCCCAGGCTCGCAGCGCCACAGCTGGCTTGCTGTTCCCAGGCTAGCCTCAGGCTCGCAGCGCCACAGCTGGCTTGCTGTTCCCAGGCTAGCCCCAGGCTCGCAGTGCCACAGCTGGCTTGCTGTTCCCAGGCTAGCCTCAGGCTCGCAGCGCCACAGCTGGCTTGCTGGTTTTCAGAAAACCACACCACAGAGGTGAAGCTTCCACAGTCTTTTCTGAGGAAATGGTTGTTTTTCTCTTGCAATTATTCTATGGAGGAGACAGAGGAAAGTCTAAGCATGCCTGGATGGGTTGCGTTTTGTCCTGGTATTGACTCTTTTATATGGAACGAGAATCCTCCCAGGTCTTCACATCAAAGCGACAGAGCAGAAGGGAGGAAATGGGAAAGAGGAGAATGTGACTGACTGACCCACCGTCTTCAGCTCCTGTGATCGCCAAAGACCTGGCTTCCCTGCTGTGTGTGCATGTGTGTGTCTCTCTCTGCGTGTGTCTGTGTGTGTGTGCGTGCATGCATGCATGTGTGCGTGTGTAAGCCCGAGGTCATTGTTGCATGTCACCCTCCATAGCTCTTCATAGCTTTTGACACAGGGTCTTTCCCTCAGCCTGGAGTTCATTTATTCAATTTGTCTGGCTGGCCACCAACTGTAGGCACCCACCTGTCTTTGCGGTCCTCTAAACTCAGTGCCGGGGTGAGAGGTATGCCTGGTTGTACCTGGTTTCCTCTGTGGGTGCCTGGATCTAGTACACAGTTGTGCCTGGTTCTCTCTGTGGGTGCCTGGATCCAGTGCACTGCTGTGCCTGGTTCTCTCTGTGGGTGCCTGGATCCAGTGCACAGCTGTGCCTCGTTCCCTTTGTGTGGGTGTCTGGACTCGAACTCAGATCCTTTTGTTCATGCTGCATGATGGGGGAAGAGCCACTAGCCAATCACATCAAGTTGGGGTGTGGCTACTGGGACCCCAGGTAGAAAATCGGGAAAACACAGGTATGTGCTCTCTCCATGTGGTGTTCACCAAACAGATTGGATTACGGCTTGAGTAGAGTGAGTTCTCCTTTTTTCTTTCATTAAAAATACCTGTTTCTATTGAGCTGGCTTGGTTATTGATTTGTGCCGACTTAATACTTCATTAGCTGCAGGCTCCTGGCTTTCCCAGAAGCCCTTCCTCTTATGTTCTTGGACGGTTTTTCTACACCATTTTCTTTAGCAGCAGGATTTTAGTAAGGTTTTTTTTTTCTTTCTAGATTTTAGTTTGTTCCCTAACTTTTATTACTGTTAACTATCTCAGCAGAAAATAAAAATAGTTTATACTTTTATTCAGAAATGTCTCAGTAGTTGCAGACTGGCGGCTCTTTTTTTGGTGAAGTTAACTCTTTTGTCTCCATTTAGAAGACTGTTTTCATTTCATAGAAATTTAACTTTAGGTTTTTCATTGGACTTACAAATTAGATTCAAATTCAAATGATGTCTATATTTGTATTTTTAATTACTCTTAAGAGCAGAAAGAAATATTAAAGTTTTTGGTAGGAGTGAGGAAATTTCACATCACTATTCCCTTGTGGTAGTGAGATCCGCCTTCAATCCTGGCTCCAGATTTTTAGAAAGTTACAAAACAAGATCTGTGTGAAGCAAAGATGAACAGATCAATGTTTAACTTATGTGAAATATGATTTTTTAAAAATAATCTTGTAATTGAAGCATACAGCATTTATGATATAGAGGCAGGAGGATTGTGAGTTCAAGGGCATCCTTGGCTATATAATGAATTCAAGTGCAGCCCGGGCTACCCAAAACTGTCTCAGAAAGAAAACAAGGGGCTGGGGGGATGACTTCAGGAGCAAGGCTCTGCCTCACAAACAACAGGACCTGAGTTTTAATCAACATAGCTATAAAACCAGCGCACTCACAGTGAGATGGAAAGTAGACATAGGAGACCACTGCAAGCCCAGTGCCCACTAGCTTGGCATATGAAGAAGTGACCAAAGAAGAGAGAGACCTTGTCTCAAACAAGGGAGAGAAGGTGAGGACCAGCACCTGACTGAGATGGTACACACATACACACACACACACACACACACACACACACACACACACACACACACACACACTCTCATACATATACACACATACATGCCTGGATCCATACACACACTCAGGCACATGTACACACCATATATATACATACACACAATATTTAAGGAAATGAAACAAGAATCGTTTTTGAATTGCAACAGTAAGATTGTAACCCACGTGCTGGGTGGCAGAAGTGGAATAGAGGATAATATGTCCTGATATAGGGGATCTCAATGGCTGTGAGACTTGGGCCTTATCCCTCAAAGAATAGGATTGTTTGCGTGCATTATTTACTCTGGATTTTATGATGCAGCTTCCTTGAAAAGTGCCTCAATCCTAACTGTGCCTCAGACGTTCAATGATCTTGAAGTCAGCTAACTCAGAACCATTCCCTGAAGGTCTGTCTTAATCTGGATGGGAACCAGCTTTGACACTCTCCAGTGATGTCAAAGGCAGCTCACGCTGAGCCAGGTCCTCCCTGGTCCTTGTGCTCCTTCCTGACCATCAGAGTTTGGTAGCTCAGCAGCCTCCCTGCTCCATTTTGAGGAAGCCTGAGCCCAGGCTGTTTGTCGTTCCATTTGCAGGCTCACTTAAGCCCAACCCACCATCCCAACATGGCGTTGGTCATGTGTCAGCTCTGCCAGATAGCCTTTCTTTTTAAAGTAGGGATTATTTTATTGATTTAAAACCAAAATCTTGCCAGGGCCTTCTGTGAGAAATTTCACAGGATGGTTCTCTCCTCTGTCCTCTGTCCTTGGCCAGCACCACATTGTAGAGTGGCTTTATTCTACCTCAGCTGCCGCTCTTTAATTAGATGTTGAGGTCCCCTGTACCAAATTATTCGCTCCAAGAAGAGTCCGTGCTTCTGAAGGAGTTAAAGATCTCGTGCATAGTGTTTCAGACTCTATGTTGACAGACGTACCACGTTGGGAGAAAGGGATTCAGAGAGTGTCTCGACTTGCATGATCAAGGTCCTGAACAGAGGAGATGCCATTAGGGTCGGTTTCAAGGTTGGTGTTGCACATGACAGCAGAGAGGAGAGAAAGGAAGACGAGACCAGAGGGAGAACGCCGATACAATGAGCACCAAGCAAGGATGGAACTTCCTGCTCCGTGGTAGCACAGGGGTGAGGACTTACTGATAGGGAGAGAAGCGATACTTTAATTAATCTAGGAACAAGTAGATGCATTGCAGGATCAGAAAGGCAAAGACCTAGAAGACGGACCATTCCAGAGGCTAAAAACAATAGTGTTTGGAGAACTGCAAAGAGTTGGGCCACAAGGTCAGAGCCAGTGGACCTCTATCAAGGTGGTTTGCACAAGGGAGTTCAGCCCTTGGGGAGCTCTGTTGGCCACCTGCAAGGACTGCTTTGCCCAGCCCAGGGACCTCATTCAGAGAATTCTAATGTAGATTAGTTGGATGATATCAAATCAACTGCCTGTGTTTGTCTGTAGGTACCCTTCTGACTTTCAGTTCTTCAGAGAAGAAACATTTTTCTAGATGTGGTTAACTGTCTTTGAAGCTAGCTGTGGGTCTCTTCCTGAAGACAGGACAGCATGACAATATTCCTCAGACCTCCATGACTCTGACAGCTCTCTGAGGCTCATTACCACAACGCTGTAGCTGCTGTGGCTTCATGTGACCTTGACTGTTGTAACTTGGAAGTTAGGAGTTCCCAGCCTTGCATTCCGAGTCCCAGTAGTACTGTTCCCCTCTGTCATTGTGGACGCTAAATTTTCAGATGCTCCTGGGGATGAAGAGTTGAAAGTGGTAATTCCTGTTTCCCTTCCCCATCACCGGGTGTTGGCTCCACACATTGACCATGCCCAGCTGACAATGGCATTCATAGCCAGTTGGTGTTGTGGATGTTGTTTTCAGTCATGTTGATTGACCCTAAAACCTTGTGCACGCTTGAATAGTACTCTACCACTAAGCCCTATTCCCAGCCCAAAATGCAAAATGTTTTAAGAACTGAAAGTCTTTTAAGTTCCTTAAATTTTGAGATTTACTTGTCCCCTCCATCCAGGCTGGTCTCTACTTCTGCATGAATCTGCTACTCACACAGGCCTTATTGAGTGTTTTTGATAGAAAGAAAACCGAATTGTCCAGCATTTCTATTTCGTAATAGAACATAATAGGCAATGTTTTAAAGAAATAAATACTAACTAGAATTAGATCTTCAAAGCATTTCTGTTGTCTATCTCTGTTTTCATCTGTCTGGTTTTAGCATACTATAACATTGATCTAGGCATTAATCTTTACATGGTTGGAACAGAAAGCTAACACTGTTCATCACAACTAAGTCTTATGAAATTATGTTTTTTTTTTCTTTCAGGGTCGTCATGTCAAAACAGGACAGCTTGCAGCCATTAAGGTTATGGATGTCACAGGGGTAAGTCATTTTTTTAACCACGTCATCTCATTAGTTATATAATTGTAGCAAAGAAGTGAGTGACAGGAAAAAATATTTGCCAGAAAAGCAATCTTTTTAAATATTTCAGAACCTTTCGCATTTGTGATTCATGTGAAGAAATAAGAATCTGCAATAGCTGACTGAGCAGGCCAAGAATAAATCACTCCGATTAAATCCAATACTACGCACTGCCTTAGGCGGTTAGACGAATACTGTGTGCCAATAATTTACATAAACATAACCATGGACATTTGCATTTGAAGGAGAAGCAAGGATTCCAAAGTATTAGAAGTATACCATTGAGAGTACAAAGAAGAGATGGGGCTTCACTGCTTCCCTAAAGGGAAGAGCTAGGAGAGCTGTAAAATTCTCATGCTACACTTAAAATGAACATTTTCTGAAATAAAATATTTTTTAACTAAGTGATCACCCACACATTCCTATTTATTAGAGAGCAATTCTAAACCAAACTTCTGCGTGGATGATCAAAGCAATCTAATATTCCTTTAGTCTTTGTGTTAAATACAATCTAATGCTTTCAATATTTTTTGCTTGCTCTAATTTAAACTATTTTTATAACTTTTCAAGATTGTAGAATGGAAGTCAGATTTTAAAGGATTCATCAAACATCAAAAACACATTAATTATATTCTATTGTCCTGGGAACTTTTCTATGATGTCTCTCTTTTTATGTTGTACATAAAAGCTAAAAGACCAAAGTCTCCGTTTGCTAAGAAGTAAAATACTGAATATAAGCAGTAATTTAAAGTGAATGAGTCACACAGAGATATCAATAACCAAGAAATAGGTTTAGAGAGAGAGAGAGAGAGAGAGAGAGAGAGAGAGAGAGAGAGAGGGTACACAGTTTGCACGTTAGCTGTGCAGTTGCAGGAGTCTGTTAACACTGGTAAGTATGTGTTTAAGGCTCTTCAGAAAACCCGTTACCAATCCATAAATATCACACATAGTATCAATTGTTTGTTTATCCCTTCTTCATTCTTGATCTACTTTGCTCTCTAAATTATGCTTTACAGTTTAATTAATAAAAGGAAAATCTTGTTCCTGTATTTATTACCAGTTGAGTGACACCCTAAAATGTTTACTACTAGTTGTGTGGTTTTGTGTTTCTTTTTACTGTCTTTGGTACATTCAGTTTAGGTGTTGCAAACTAATTCAAATATTTGACCTCCATTGTTGATTGCAGCACCTGGCATTGACTAAGAAATGCACATGGATTATTTACATTAGCATTATGCTCTGCCACTTCAAACAGAGGATTAAGCATGGCCAAAGGTGTCTTTTTTTCCATCATGTTAAAAAGAGTCTAGAGATTGACAATTATGGTGGCTAGTGTTAATTATAAATTATAAAGCTGTTAAAAACCTAGAATCTCTAGAGAGACAGGCTTCTGAGCATGCCTGTGAGATTGTCTTGATTGTGTTAGTTGAGATGAGAAGACCTGCCCATTCTGGGTGGCACCATTCCCCTGGCTAGGATCTTGGACTATGAAATAATGAGAACTGAGCAGCAGTGTGAATTCATGACTTTCTGGGTTTTTTTATTATTTTTTCATATTCTTTTATTTTTTTCATTCAAAAAAATTTACATTTCCTCCCCTTCTCCCAGTCCCCCCTCACTCCCCCCAACCCCTCCTCCCTCCCCCTGCTTCCTTAAAAGAGGGCATGGTACCCTGCCCTGTGGGAAGTCCAAGGCCCTCCCCACTCCATCCTGGCCTAGGAAGGTGTGCATCCAAATAGACTAGGTTCCCAAAAAGATAATACATGCAGAAGAAATAGGTCCTAGTGTCATTACTGATGGCTTCTCAGTCTGCCCCCATTGGCCGCGACATTCAGAGAGTCTGGTTTGATCATATGATCATTCAGTCCCAGTCCAGCTGGATTTGGTGAGCTCCCATTGGATCAGGCACACTGTCTCAGTGGGTGGACCAGCCCCTCACGGTCCTAACTTCCTTGCTCATCTTCTCCCACCTTTTGTTCTTCAACTGGACCTTGGGAGCTCAGTCCATTGCTCTGATGTGAATGTGGGTCTCTGTCTCTATCTCCATCCATCAGACGAAATTTCTATGGTGATGATCAAGATATTCATCAATGTGACTATGGGACAAGGCTAGTTCAGGCACCCTCTCCTCTGCTGCACAAGTACCTAGCTGGGGACATCCCTGTGGACACCTGGGATCCCCTCTAGAGCCAAGTATCTTGCCAATCCTAAAATGACTCCCTTAATGTAGATATCTTATTCCCTTCTCCAATATCCACCTTTCCTCCATCTCCACCCTCCCACTCACCCAAGCTCTCCCCAGTCCTTCCCTTCTCCCTTCTCCTTTCCCCTCTCCACTTGCCCTACCGCCCCTACCCCCACCTCTATCCCCACCCCCGTGCTTCCAACTTTTGCCTGGCTTTCTTGTTTGCTTTCAATTTCCAGGAGGATCTGTACAGGTTTTTCTTTGGGTTCACCTTGCTATTTGGCTTCTCTGGGCTTGTGAGCTATAAGCTTAGTGTCCTTTGTTTATGGCTAGAGTCCACTAGTGAGTATATACCATAATCGTCTTTTTGGGTTTGGGTTACCTCCCTCAGGATAGCATTTTCTATTTCCATCCATTTGAATGAAAAATTCAAGATGTCATTGTTTTTTACCACTGAGTAGTATTCTAATGTGTATATATTCCACACTTTCTTTATCCATTCTTCCATTGCGGGGCACCTAGGTTGTTTCCAGGTTCTGGCTGTTACAAATAATGCTGCTATGAACATAGTTGCACAAATGCTTTTGTAGTATGATTGGACTTCTCTTGGGTATATTCCCAAGAGTGGTATTGCTGGATCCTGAGGTAGGTTGATTCCCGATTTCCTGAGAAACCACCACACTGATTTCAAAGAGGTTGCACAAGTTTGCATTCCCACCAGCAATGGATGAGAGTTCCCCTCACTCCACATCCTCTCCAGCATAGGCAATCGTTGGTGTTTTTGATTTTAGCCATTCACACTTTCATTATTTGCAGATGATATGATATTGTACATAAGTGACCCCAAAAACTCTACCAAAGAACTTCTACAGCTGATAAATACCTTCAGTGAAGTGGCAGGATACAAGATCAACTCAAAAAAACCAGTAGCCCTCCTATACACAAAGGATAAAGAAACAGAGAGGGAAATCAGAGAAACATCACTTTTCACAATAGCCACAAATATCATGAAGTATCTTGGGGTAACACTAACCAAGGAAGTGAAAGATCTATTTGACAAGGACTTTAAGACCTTGAAGAAAGAAATCGAAGAGGATACCAGAAAATGGAAAGATCTCCCATGCTCCTGGATTGGTAGGATCAATATAGTAAAAATGGCAATTCTACCAAAGGCAATCTATAGATTCAATGCAATCCCCGTCAAAATCCCAGCCAAATTCTTCAAAGACCTTGAGAGAACAGTGACTAACTTTATATGGAGAAACAAAAAGCCCAGGATAGCCAAAACAATTCTATACAATAAAGGAACTTCCGGAGGCATTACCATCCCTGACTTCAAACTCTATTACAGAGCTACAGTATTGAAAACAGCTTGGTATTGGCATAAAAACAGAGACGTTGACCAATGGAATAGAATCAAAGACCCAGATATTAATCCACAAACCTATGAACACTTCATATTTGAGGCTAAAATTATACAATGGAAGAATGAAAACATTTTTAATAAATTGTGCTGGCATAACTGGATGTCACCCTGTAGGAGAATGAAATTAGACCTTTATCTATCACCATGCACAAAACTCAAGTCCAAATGGATTAAAGACCTCAATATAAATCCGACCACACTGAACCTGATAGAAGAGAAATTGGGAAGTAGCCTGCAATACATGGGCACAGGAGACCACTTCCTGTGTAAAACCCCAGTGGCACAGACAGTAAGAGCAACAATGAACAAATGGGACCTCCTGAAACTGAGAAGCTTCTGTAAAGCAAAGGACACTGTCATTAAGACAAAAAGGCATTCTACTGAATGGGAGAAGATCATCACTAACCCCACATCAGACAAAGGTCTGATCTCCAAAATATACAAAGAACTCAAGAAACTAGACATTAACATTCTAAATACTCCAATTGAAAAATGGGGTAAGGATCTGAATAGAGAATTCTCAACAGAAGAAGTCCAAATGGCCAAAAAGATACTTAAGGTCATGTTCAACTTCCTTAGCGATCAGGGAAATGCAAATCAAAACAACTTTCTTGACTTTCTGGCCCTTATTCTGGATATCATGTGACCAGCTGCTCCAGACTCCTGCCACCTTTACTTTCCTGCCTTGGGCTGAAGCATTAAACTGTGACCTTAACTAAAGCCACCTCCCTTAATTTGCTTTTATCAGAGAATTTGTCAAAGCCGCTGGGAGAGAAAGGAAGACAGTGTGGGGTGTTAGATGGCAGTGTGGCGGTACAGGGTGGTTTATCCTTTTGCCTTGTCACTTCTGCTCACAGCCTCCCTCCCTGTGAGAGTCACCATGGTTTTTATCCAGTAGTAAAAAATAAGGTGGCATTCTTCTAGTGTCTATTAAAAATACAGGTTCTGTGGAATGGAGTCCACAAGCCCTTACCCCGGACTGAGGATGCACAGTTGTGGCTTCTGGGGAAGGGAGAGTGAGTTCCCTTGCAGGATATGGCTCCTGGTGGGTCAGCCACACATCCGGAGGATGGCTTCACATCCGGGGTACAGGGACAGCACAAATTACAAAGAGGACACAGAAGTAGGGGTAGGGATGGGGAGGGAATCTGGAAGGAGTTAAGGGAGAAATTGGGACAAATATAACAAAATGTGTTGTATAAAATTTTCAATGAATTAACTTCATTATTTTTTGAAAGAAGAAAAAAAATAGATCCTAAGGGGCTTTAGAAGGAATGGGAGAGAAGATGTGTAGGCTGTATAAAATTTTAATACAGTGTAAACTTACAAGAAATCACCAGAAAAGAAAGAAAATATAGCTTTTATAAGTCAGAAGTGAAGGAGTGGATATTGAAATAGTGAATTAGCAGAATATGACACAAAAATCAAAATCTGGTATAGTGAGCCTCTAATAATAGAGGCTATATATTTATAAATAAACATAAGCTTATAATAAATATATAAGCCTTTTACAAAGCCCCAGCTACAAAATGAGTTGTTTAGCGGACCTGCTGTTGTCCTTGGATTGAGTCACCTTTCTGCACCCTAAGATGCTCTTTGTTTTTTAGTGACTGACAGTTGTCATGAGTCCAAGGTGGCCACTGTGGATTAAGTTCTGTTGTGTGGCTCTGTGGCCTTTGAGTTTCACTGACATCATGGGCAGGAACACATAAAGTTGCTTACTGATGTGAAAAATGGGACTTGGGGACAATTTCTACCACTCTTCTAGTTCTTGCTTTTCCAGAGGAGGCTTTAAATTATTCTAGGAACCACATTTAGTATTGCTGGGCCACCTTGCTTACAATAAAAGAAAATTGTCGCTCAGTTATATAGCCTGACATATGCACTTTCAGGCTATGGAATATCAGTTAGCCTTTCTCAGCTGGGTTTCTGTTGGCAAGTAAGCCCACAGAATTAATTGAAAAATTATTTGCTGGTAGACAGAGACTGCCGTTCTGCATGTTTCGGGGTGCTAGCCCATTTCATACCACAGGCGCTTCGTGGTATATGAGCTTGGTTCTCTTGGAGAACCCACTTTCAGAAGAGCTGGCTGCATTTCTGTGATTTAGTCACAGCATTGACTCTTATTTAACCACTGACCCTCAGCAAAGGCAGATGTGCTGTGCAGCAGGAAATGGGATTATTATTGCCCTGCTGTCTGAGGCAGGACCAGTGAGCCTCGCGTCATGTCCCTGCCTGTCACGGTCAACGGCAGCTCTTCCTCTGGTAAACTCTGGTGTTCCCTTTAGGAGGCAATTGATTCCATTCGTCACGCTGTCTTTTGTGTGTTATGGAGTCCAGTGCAAATGTTCCTCAACAATTATTTGAATTGTGTTCATTATGACTGTTCTGTTCAAAGCTGGGATGAGTTCGCAAAGGTCGTCTTTGTTGATTGTGTTCTGTGACCTACTGTGAAGTGACTGCAGTTTATCGCAATGAAATTGATGAGGACACAAGCTTGAAATTAATTTTCAAATTTCTGATTTTATTCTGTATTGCTTCCACTTTTAGAATAGAGTCATAGAGTGGACCAAATGCAGAGCCCACATTCTTCCAGTTTTAGTGCTTAAACGCCTCAAAATTTGCCTAATTGGCTTCAGATGTGCTGCTTATACTCCACCTTGGTCTTCAGAGTCCTTTTAGGTTGCCTAAATCATTATGAAAATTCTCCCATTGTGAGAATTTCTTCACCGCTTCATCTGAAACTTCAATTTTACCTGCAAGAGAAGAGGACATAGACCCATCTGAGCAGCCGGCATGAGTGGCCCCTCAGTAGCTCTGTGGTGTCCACAATGCATGCAGATTCCCAGGCCTGCTGTAGAATCCTCTCTGGCTCTCCCCTTTAACAAGCTCCTTAAGAGACACACTGGGGTGGGAGCAACAGCTCAGCAATTAAGAGTATAGAGTGCTCTTCCAGAGGAGCCGAGTGTGTTCCTGTACTTACACTATGGGCAACGCACAGCTGCCTATAACACCCGCTCTGGGTCATCCCATGTCTCTGGCTTTCATGAGCACCTGCACTCACATGCTTGTACCCACATGAAGATACACATGCTTGCTTGTCATTAACAAGAATAGAAATAACTCTTTTCAAAAAGGGAAAGATGCCACACTACCAAAGATGATGGGCTCTCCTTTCCTGGGATTTTGTATATACTTTTTCTCTGGCCACCAGGTGTGATGAGACTGGGGGTCCTTGATTATAAATGTTCCCCATTTTGATTGAAGGCAATTGGTGTAGATTAATCCCTTTATGGCGACAGCCTAAATTAAATCTAAGACATAATGACATAATAACAATTTATATGCTTTCACCATTATACTGACTAATGGTTGCATTAACTAAGGCATTTTGTGTTGTAGTACTATCCTCATTCACACTAAAGGAAGCAGAAAAGTGAATTTACTAGCTTGTATACATTAAACACACACACACACTCACAAAACTCAGCTAGGTCCAGAAAGCCATATGGTATGATGGGAGGTATGTCTCTGGACTCTATCTAGTTTCTGCTCTAATTTCCTCATTAAATGAGACTCCGTAGCAAAAAGCCAGAGTGAATATGTGCAGCCTCTGGGGTCAAGGCTCTCAGCCTCTGGCTCTTCTCAGTGAGCTCTGGGCTGGATACCTGGCTGTGAAAGTGCAACAGGGAAGGTCGGTTCCTCACAGGGGAACCTGAGCGCTAGTAGAGAAGGGAGCAAGGGTGATGTCGGATGGACAGAACGGGAATTCCGTTCACATCCAAACGCTATAGCTCAGTCATCATGTCATATCCTGGCACCATAGTGAGTATGTTCAGATTCATTTGGTCCTTAAATGTCTTTCTAGTTACATTTTTATATTCCAGCCCCAAATAACTAATACTGGGAGCTAACACTGATGCAAATTTTCTGAAGTTGCTTAAATGCTGTGTATATTCATATATGTGTATGTGTGTGCTGCACGAGGAGGCTGGCCCTTTGTTTGTCCCGGCCACCCAGGTAGCTTACACACGAAATAACCACACAGAAATTGTATTAACTAAATCACTGCCTCGCCCATTATTTCTAGCCTCTTATTGACTAATTCTCACATCTTGATTTAACCCATTTCTATTAATCTGTGTATCACCACGAGGTCGTGGCTTACCGGGAAAGATTCAGCATGTCTGATTCTGGCGGGTCCATGGCACTTCTCTGACTCTGCTTTCTTCCTGCCAGAATTCAGTTCTGCTTTCCCTGCCTTCCTAAGTTCTGCCCTATCAACTAGGCCAAGGCAGTTTCTTTATTCATTATCCAATGAAAGCAACACACAAACAGAAGGAACTCCTACACCATGTGTGCATACATATATTCACACACACATATATATAATGCCCTCAATAACTTAAAAACATACTATTTTAATTTCTCCCATTCCAGAGATGTGGAATCTAAGCATATTAAGTACCTTACTCAGTGTAGTTATTAAAATGACCTGCAATTTAATGTCATTCTTTATTTACACCCATCCACTTTATAGCTATATATTTCAAATATAGATTCAATTATAGAATCTAGGAAGATATTTACTGTTAAATTTAGGATGAATCTTTTCTCACTGATATATTTAACAAACACTCACTACTATATTATGACAGTTACTGAACAATAAAAGATGAAAAAGAGGACATTCATTTGAAGAGGACCTCATGATAATATAACCTTACTCCAAGCATTTGGGAAGTTCTTATAAAATTAATGAATAAAGTTATGTGTCATGTGTGAGGGGTCAGCGATCTAAAGCTAACCCCAGGATAGCAGACCGGCGATGATTCCCAGTGAAGGATGCAAAGGGTGCCCAGGGCTGAGGCAGCGTCTTCTGGGAACTGTGTCATCTAGGTTAATGTTTAAAAATACCAAGAAGAGATTGATACAAGATGAATCTGGACAGAGACCTCAAGAGATAGCTCAGTGGTTAGGAGTCCAGACTCCTCTTGCAGAGGACCCCATTTGGTTCTCCACACTCATGCCAGGCAGCTCACAGCTGACTGTAATGCTGAGTTCAGGGGATCTGACTCTGAGAGCACCTGTATACACACACACACACACACATACACACAAAGACACATGCACACACAAGTACATGCACTTGTACACATAAACATACAATTTAAAAATATATTTTAAAGAAGATAAATATGGACAACCTGGTCCAGATCATGAATGGGTTAAATATCATGACGGGTTTTATTTTCCTTTTGCAGTTTCCAAGGTTTTTTTTTTTCCTCTTTGCAGTACACCACTCCAATCAAATAGTCCTAAGGAAAACTCAATGTGTAGAATTAAAAGAGGTTTTCTTTTGTTAAAAACTGAGTTGAGAAGCCCCTAAGTCCTTACCTCTTCCCCAAAAGAATGCCAGAGCCACCGCAAAGGGCAGAGCATGGGAACAGTAGGGTAACCATGTGCTTCTCCTGCCTGTAGGATCACTGTAAGCCAAGCTTCCTGGAGTCCCCACCTCCGCCTTCATGGGTGCCCTTGTAGCTGCAGTCTCTGACCAGCGCCATCTCTTTTGGAAGTCTACCATAGAGGGTTTCCCCCAGGAGTTCCTGTAGAATTGCTTTGCGCATTGTTGAGGGACTCAGGAAACATTTGCTGAAATGATCAAAAAATAAAATCAAAGTCCCTCTTAGGTTGTTGGGTAGAGTCATGGAGACATGCTGTTCCAAATACATTTGGTTCTTTTCTCCCAAGATGAGGACAGCCTACGGAGTGACTAGGAGTCTGACACACTCTCATAATGTATTAAGTACAATGGCCCGGAGCAAAATAAAATGAGTAGCACTGCGTGCTCACTTTGAGCCAAACATTGCCAATCTTAATACACAAATCTCGAAGGGAAGTCCCCAGAGGATAGTGTTACTGTGTTCATTTGACATATAAGGAATTGAAGATGTAAAGCTTAAGTTACCCAAACTCAACAGATAATAAATGGCAGAGGGGGAATTGGAATCCAGGACTTCAGTTGTACCCATTTCCAATACCTATCTTGTAAAATAGGAGATGGAGAGGTAGTACCAGGGCATTTCATTCAGACTTAGGAGTTTCCTCCCTCAGGTGGGTGTAAGATGTCTCAAGCTTGGCATAAGGCTTAGGTATGCAATGTGAAGTTCATGATACACATGGCATCCTTGAACATGAGTTTAGTTAGTCTTGGTGAGAACTTCCTGGACGAGGCAGGGTTAAATGAACACGAAAAATGTTTTGGAGTTTGCACTGGAATTTTGTACTTGTATGTGGGACAGTAACCTGTCCCATAAGCTACATGTCATGCTTGAGCTAGTCAATACGTGTGACTGTCTTGTGCTCAGCCCCAGCTCCATCACCTGAGGTGCTGGGTTGCTAGTCTCATTCTATATGAAAGTATCCCTCTTTCCAAAGTTAAGCACCACAACGGGATCTTAAAAAGATAGCAGGGCCACATTCCAGAAATTGAACACCAACACCACCCTCTCATGTGAGAAAGGATGAATTGCTATATTTGGTATCTATACTGAGTGACTGAAAGGGACACAACCTTCCAAAATCTATACCTTCAAAAGACTCAACACTTCAGCAGTAACTTTAGTCAAAGGGCTGATTTGCTTTGAGGAAGCATACAAAATATCAAGGGAGAATTCAAAAGAAAAGTAGCTGGGTGAAAAGGAAATGACCCTTAATAAAATGACAGCTCTGAGAGTCACAGTAGGGGAAGGTCTTGGTTAGAAAAAATAGAGACTCCTAGGACAGAGAGCTGGAGGAAACAAGCTCCACCGGGAGCAGAAGCCAGGAGCAAATCCAGCCTTGAGAGCCAACCCAGTCCTAGGACACTGGCAGACCAGGATTGAGCCAATGACCTGACTCAGAGTCTACGACCTCCACTGGAACCAGAGTGGGACTAAACCAGTTACCTAAGACACAGAGAGAGCAACCTCCACTAGGAGCAGAAGCCGGGAGTGAACCCAGCACATCAAGATTGACCCAGCAACCAGATCCAGAGCCAGCGATCTCCACAGGAACAGGTACAAGGGAGTAACCGCTGAGCGGGTGAGCTGGAGCCAGAGACTGCTGAGGATCCGGATGTGAATCTGGGACCTTCAAGGGAGTGGACGTGGGCCAACACCCCCGTGGGTCTGGGCGAGAGTCTAGGACCTCCGTCAGCCCTTGTGTAAGTGAGGCTGGGTCCTCCAAGGGAATAGGCAGGAACCAGAGATCTTGACAGGGCCAGGCACAAATCTGGGGCCTCAGAGAGAGTAGGACTGAGCTAGGTCCTCTGTGGGTTTGGGCATTGGTTTGGGACATCAAAGGGAATAGGCAGGAACCTGGAACCCCTATGGGTCCCAAAGCGAATCTGAGACCTCTGAGGAAGTAAGCAGGTCCCCTGTGGGTTCTGGCGCACCCGAGCATAGAACCTCCCAGGCAGTAGACAGGAACCAGAAACCTTTCTAGGTCCAACTCCAACCCAGGGACTTCTGCAGGAGGGAACCCAGACTAGGATTTACAGATACAGGTCAAAGCCTGTAACCTAAGTCAAAGTTGCCCTGAGGCAAGGAACTCCACCTTGGGCAACAAATTCCACAGAAGTGGAATTGAACTAGACTATTAGGACAGAGAGAGCCAGAGAAAACAAGCTCCACCAGGAGCAGAAGCCAGGAGCAAATCCAGCCTTGAGAGCCAACCCAGTCCTGGGACACTGGCAGACCAGAATTGAGCCAACGTCCTGACTCAGAGTCAACGACCTCCACTGGAACTGGAGTGGGACTGAACCAGTTATCTAAGACAAAGAGAGGACAAGCTCCACCAGGAGCAGAAGCCAGGAGCAAACCCAGTCCCGGGACACGAGTGGATCAGGATTGAACCAGTGACAAGATCCAGAGTCAGTGATCACTACCAGAACAGGTCTAACTCCAAGCCAGGGACTTCTGCAAGAGTAGATCCAGACCAAGATTTACAGAAACAGATCAAAGCCAGCAGCCTAGACCAAAGTAGACTTAAGACAGCAAACTCCAAGGGAGCAGACCAAAACAAAGGAGCACTGAGCTACCTTCAGGAGCAGAAATAACAAATGGGGTAACTAGAACTGTGACACTGACTGTACCACGAGAAAAACCATCTTAGCATTCGATCTTCTGGCACTTAGAAGATTATTCAACAGAATCTCAGACAGCACCAACCACACCTATTGGAGGAAAAGATGAGTAGAAAAGGTAAGATCACAAGCTACACCACAAAGAGCAACACAATACCAGTGAAACCCAAAGACCCTACAAAAGTAAGACCTGAACAACCAAATATGGATGACCCAGAAGAAAATTATCTAAAAAAATAACCTCAAGAGAATATCTGAAATTCTTAAAGATGAAATGAGAAATTACCTTAAAGAAATGGAATAAAAAACAAACACAAAATTGGAAGATATCACCAAATCACTCCAAGAAAAAGAACTCAAACATATAAGAGAAACTATTCAGGACTTTAAAACTGAGATAGAAAAAGTAAAGAAAACACGAGCTGAAGGAATTAGAGAAACAGAAATCATGAGGAAAAGAGCAGGAACCACAAATGCACGTACGAACAACAGAATACAAGAAGTGAAAGAGAGAATCTCAAGTGCGGAAGATAAAATAGAGGAAATAGACTCATCAGTTAAAGAAAACATTAAATCTAACAAAAGCCTAACCCAAAATATCCATGAAATATGGGACAACATAAAAAGGCCAAATCTTAGAATAATAGGTATAGAAGAAGGAGAAGAAAGTCAACTCAAAGGCACGGAAAATTTATTTAACAAAATCATAGAAGAAAACTTTCCTACCTAAAGAAAGATATGCCTATGAAGAAACAAGATGCTTACAGAACACCAAATAGACTGGATCAAAACAACAACAAAAAAAAGTCCTCTTGCCACATAATAATCAAAACACTAAACATACAGAGTAAAGAAAGAATATTAAGAGCTGCAAAGGAAAAAGGCCAAGTAACATATAAAGGAAGACCTATCAGAATTACACCTGACTTCTCAGTGGAGACAATGAAAGCCAGAAGGTCACGATCAAGCATTATGCAGACATTAAGAGACCAAGGATGCCAGCCCAGGCTACTATACCCAGCAAAACTGTCAATCACCATAGAAGGATAAAACAAGATATTCCATGACAAATCTAGATTTCAACAATACCTAGCCACAAACCCAGCCCTACACAAAATACTAGAAGGAAAACTCCAATCCAAGGAAGATGGATACACCAAGAAAAACACATACAATTAATGATCTCATTACAGTAAATCCTAAAGAATAAAAAAAGATGCACAAATTAACATCACCAATGATGAAAACTAAATCAACAGTTTGTTCTAAACTTTAGAACAAAAAGAAGTAAACTTGCCTAAGAGAACTAGATGGCAGGAAATAATCAAATTGAGAGCTGAAATCAACAAAATAGAAACAAAGAAAACAATACAAAGAATCAATGAGACAAAGAGTTGGTTCTTCAAGAAAATCAAGAAAATAGACAAACCTTTATCCAAACTAACCAAAAGGCAGAGAGAGAATATCCAAATTAACAAAATCAGAAATGAAAAGGGGGACATAACAACAGACACAGAGGAAATACAGAAGATCATCAGGTCATATTTTGAAAACCCGTGCTCCACAAAACTGCAAAACTTAAAGGAAATGGACAACTTTCTGGATAAATATCACTTACCAAAATTAAGTCAAGACCAGATAAGCAAATTAAACAGACCTATAACTGCTGAAGAAATAGAAACAGTCATCAAAAGTCTCCCAAACAAAAAAAAGCCCAGGACCAGATGGTTTCAGCTCAGAATTCTACAAGACTTTCAAAGAGGAACTAATACCAATACTCCTCAAATTATTCCATACAATAGAAACAGAGGGAACATTGCCAAACTCTTTTTATGAGGCTACAATTACCCTGATACCCTAACCACAGAAAGACAATACTAAGAAAGAGAATTACAGACCAATCTCACTCATGAACATTGATGCAAAAATACCAAATAAAATACTAGCAAATAGAATCCGAGAACACATCAGAACCATCATCCACCATGACCAAGTCGGCTTCATCCCACAGATGCAGGGATGGTTCAACATATGAAAATCTGTCAAAGTAATCCACTGTATAAACAAGCTGAAAAATAAAAACCACATGATAATCTCACTAGACACCGAAAAAGCACTTGACAAAATACAACATCCCTTCATGATAAAAGTCTTGGAGAGAGCAGGGATACAAGGAACATACCTAAACATAATTAAGGCAATATACAGCAAGCCAACAGCCAACATCAAACTAAATGGAGAGAAACTCCCAGCGATTCCACTGAAATCAGGAAGACAGGGTTGTCCACTCTCTCCATACCTATTCAATATAGTTCTTGAGGTCCTAGCTAGAGCAATAACACACCAAAGGGAGATCAAGGGGATACAAATTGGAAATGAAGAAGTCAAACTCTCACTGTTTGCTGATGACATGATAGTTTACATAAGTGATCCCCAAAATACCAAAGAACTTCTACAACTCATAAACACAAAAGAACTTCTGGAGGCATCACAATCCCTGACTTCAAACTATACTACAGAGCTACAGTACTGAAATCAGCCTGGTACTGGCATAAGAACAGACAGGAGGACCAATGGAACCAAATAGAAGACCCGGATATCAATCCACACATCTTTGAACACCTGATATTTGATAAAGAAGCAAAAAATATCAAATGGAAAAAAGAAAGCATATTCAACAAGTGGTGCTGGCGTAACTGGATATCAACATATAGAAAAATGAAAATAGACCCACATCTATCACCATATACAAAACTCAAGTCCAAATGGATCAAAGACCTCAACATAAAGCCAGCCACATTGAACCTTATAGAAGAGAAAGTGGGAAGTACACTTGAACGCATTGGCACAGGGAACCACTTCCTAAATAGAACCCCAGCAGCACAGACACTGAGAGAAACAATTAATAAATGGGACCTCCTGAAACTGAAAAGCTTCTGTAAAGCAAAGGACACTGTCAACAAGACAGAACGACAGCCTACAGAATGGGAAAAGATCTTCACTAACCCCACATCAGAGAGAGGTCTGATCTCCAAAATATACAAAGAACTCAAGAAATTGGGCACCAAAAAAAAATCACATAATCCAATAAAAAAATGGAATACAGACCTAAACAGAGAACTCTCAACAGAGGAATCTAAGACACTTAAGGAAATGTTCAACGTCCTTAGTCTTCAGAGAAATGCAAATCAAAACAACTCTGAGATTCCATCTTACACCTGTAAGAATGGCCAAGATCAAAACCACTGATGACAACTTCTGCTGGAGAGGTTGTGGGGAAAAGGGAACACTTCTGCATTGCTGGTAGAAATGCAAGCTGGTACAACCCCTTTGGATGTCAGTGTGGCTATTTCTCAGAAAATTAGGAAACAACCTTCCTCAAGACCCAGTAATACCACTTTTAGGTATGTATGCAAAGGATGCTCAATCGTGCCACAAGGACATGTGCTCAACTATGTTCATAGCAGCTTTGTTTGTCATAGCCAGAACCTGAAAACAACCTAAATGCCCCTTGATTGAAGAATAATTGATGGATAAAAAAATGTGGTACATTTACACAATGTAGTACTACACAGCAGAAAAAAATAACGACAGCTTGACTTTTGCAGGAAAATGGATGGAACTAGAAAGCATTATTTTGAGTGAGGTAACCCAGACACAGAAAGACAATTATCACATGTACTCACTCATAGGTGGTTTTTAAACATAAGGCAAAGAAAACCAGCTTACAAACCACAATCCCAGAGATCTTAGACAACAATGAGGACACTAAGAGAGACTTACATAGATGTAGTCTACGTGGGAAGTAGAAAGTATAAAAAAGACATGATCTCCTGAGTAAATTGGAAGCATGGGGACCTTGGGGGAGGGTTGAAGGGGGAAGGGCAGAAGCAGGGCGGGGAGCATAGAAAAATGTAGAACTCAATAAATATCATGGAAAAAGAAATTAAGAGAAAAGAAAAGGAATTCAGAAGGGCAGTCCTGTATATGGAACCACCCACAAACCTAGAAATCCCCTTCTAACGCTCCCCTGCAATAGAGATTCCTGGGAACCTCTTTTGTAGGGTAGATAGATGTCTTTAGTAGGCAGAATAGTTCAATAAAGTACATCTTGACAACTTTTAAAAGTGAAAAGATCGATAAATCCCTCTTTGTCTCCCTTGTGCGCTTTCCCTTTGAGACTGTTTTCCATGATGTGACTTTGGGCTTGCACTGGATTCGCCAACATTGGGACGTTTCTCTAAAAAGGGAGCTGAGCTGCCCACCACTCCATATATCAGCATCCTCCCTCATCACTGGTACAGACACCAACTTTGGTGGCTTGTGCATACCCGGGTCTCTGCACACATTCTTCCATGTTGAGCTTATGGCTTAGATTTGGGACTTGCCACATGTGTGTGCTCACATGGTAGAAAGATAGCTTATAACAGAAAGAGAGCGAGGCAGAGTGACAGAGAGAGGGGGCCTGCAATCAGCCCTTGAGTCTAACACCTCCAAACTAAAAAAAACCCAAAAACTCATTTTTAAAAACATTTTCCACAGTGATTTGTGTTTGACTGTGCCTTTTATTTGTGGATCCAATCAGTTGATCAAAATTCCAGTTATATCTCTTAACTCTGTAATGGTATTCACAAGTGTGCAGATGAGAAAATTGGTATATAGAAATTTCAAGTTATGAGTCCATGATCAAGGCTATTCAGATCCAGGGCTTCAGGAAATTTCCTCCCAGTAAATATGTGACCTTTTATAGCTTCATGCTCCGCCTCTGTGCTGCCAACACTCCATTGACTTGTATTTTGCCCCTCATATTTTCTAGGCTCTCAAGTTTGTGACTCTGTGAGTTCTTCATAGTTTAATTTCTCCAGCAGTGCTTTGGCTGTTTTCTTTTCTCCTTTTTTATTTTTTTAATTTTCGGTTTTTCAAAACAGGGTTTCTCTATGTAACAGCCCTAGTTGTCTTGAAACTAGCTCTTGTAGACCAGGCTGTCCTCAAACTCACAAAGATCCATCTGCCTCTGCCTCCCAAGTACTGGGATTAAAGGTGTGTGCCACCACCGCCCGTCATGTTTTCTTAATGACTTGAATCTTTGGTGTTTCTCTTTATGAAGGCCCCCTCTCACTTAAAACCTACTGACTGGAAAGAGTTCTCCAGTTGGGAAAAGGAACCATGTGCTGCCCCTCACTATAGCCAATCATAGATTGCTAGTGCAGAGCCTGGCATTTGGTGGGTTCTCTGAAAAATAACACATAGGCGCAAATAGAAGAGGCCAGAGAAATCACTGAGAGCAGAGAACTGGACCGGAGTGAAATCCAAGTTGCAGGTCACAAAAACATTGGAAGCTACTTTTCCTGACAACTAGACCCAAGCATAGAGAATGATCAATGGCTGTGCTTTCGCAGGTGGAAAAGGTCACTCGCTTGCACTCCCGTAGCTGTTGGCTGAACTGCGGGTCTAAGATACAAGGCACCTCATTTCCAGTGGACGTTAGTCAATTAACCGAATGAATGGCATCATTGCAAGGGCTGAAAGAGAGACCTGTGGGAAGAGAAAACCCTACAAATCGTCAATCTTGCCTGATCAGACATCTCCTAGCTGAGATATTTTAGGACATCCTGGGCCTATTGCTTATCTTCTCTATGCAACACCACTAAGTGTAAATAATACAGCTCCTTTCATGTAGTTAGGCTGAGAATCAAACCTACTCATGTGCAAAGTGCTTTCTATGTAGAGCGTGGTGGCATTTCTGTGTCTCTTGCAGACAGATATTTGTCTTTTTCTCCATAGCACAACGACCCTCTTAGGAAGCAATACACAACACCCCCATCCGCATAAGGGCCTTGGAAAACATGAATTTTTTTCTGTCAGAAAATGACTCCATTCCCAATCACATGTACCATGCTTTCTCCCCCTCTCCATCAGTGACATCACTGCCATTTGATCTTTGAACTCAGCTCAAACTTGTGTTTCTTGGTGCCATGAGAGCAGCTTCCACATAGTCTCATGAAGGCATTCGTGTGTGTTTCTTGTGCTTTCTCTTTGTTTCTTTTTGTTATTTTTTTTTTAATTCTGGGTTTTGCCTGTTTGATTTCTGAAGAGAGATAAAGAAGGCATGGGATTTGGAAGAATGAGGAGGTAGGAAGGATCTGGTAGGAGAGGAGGGAGTGAAAACCATGATCAGAATATATTATATGAAAAATTTATTTTGATATAAATAAATAAAAGCAACCCTCAAACTACTTACACATCAACTAAAAATTGTACACTAAAAAAATGCCAGTTTCCTTTTTGGCTTGCTAGGTAGCTTCACTTGTACACCGAATACTGTTATGTATGAAGACTTTACTGAAGTTTTCAAGCAAACACTTTAAAAACAACTTTGACTATTTGCAACTATTTAAGAAAATGTAAATTTTTCTTCTATATTTGGATATGAAACAAAACGAAAAGATAGTAAGACACAAAAGGCAATGGGACTTTAAATTTCATAAGTTTGAGTTTTACATTTCTTTGTTGTCATTGTTGTTGAAGATAATTTTTTTCATATAATATATTCTGATCATGGTTTCCTCTCTCCCTACGCCTCCCAGAACCTCCACTTTCCTACCCGCCCAACTCCTTACTGTCTTTCTCTCATTTTAGGGAACAAACAAGCAAATAAAAAGGAAACAAAATAGAATTCAATAAAAATAAATTACTATTATTATTAAAAATAAGAATTCAATAAAATAAAAAATTAGCAAAGTGAAAGCATAATATATACATGCACCTAATAAAAAACACAAAGTCAGATACCATAATAGATAAACAAAAGAACAGTAGATAAAAAAATTGCCAAAGAGGTATGAGAAAAATGCCTACAAAAATGCCATTAAATTCATTTTGTGCTGGTCATCTACTGCTGGCCAAGCGGCCAGTCCTTGAGTGTGGTTATAGATCCAGTGAGACTCCATTGGGGAAAACTAATTTTTCCTTTGCACGTCAGTTGGCGATAGCTTCTTGGTTAAGGATGGGAGCCTGTGTCTACCTCTCTCGCTCAGCAATAGGGCCTCATCTGGCTTGAACCTGTGTAGGCCCTGGAATGCTACCAGTCTCTGTGAATTTCTATGTACCTCAGTCCTTTGGAAGGCCCTGTCAGCTGTGACTGGAAGACACTGTTTCCTTGATGTCATCCACCCTAGCTTAGATGGTTTTTACAATCTTTCTACCTACTCTTCCACATAACTCCTCCAGCCCTAGGGAAGGCTTTAATGAAGGCATTGCATTTAGGGCTGAGTGTTCCCAGGTCTCTCTCTGCACCTTGTGCAGTTGTGGGTTTCTGTGTTAGTCTCATCCGCTGTAGTAGGAAGCTTCTCTGTTGATGACTGAGTGTTCCCAGGTCTCTCTCTGCACATTGTGCAGTTGTGGGTTTCTGTGTTAGTCTCATCCGCTGTAGTAGGAAGCTTCTCTGATGAGGACTGACCGGGACACTGATCTATGGCTACAGCAGAAAGTTGTTAGGAGTCATTGCATTTCATCAGGATGAAGTCTCAATCCTGAATATATATGCCTCTAATATAAAAGCACCCACATATGTAAAAGAAACATTACTAGAACTCAAAGCACGCATCAAACCCCACACACTAATAGTAGGAGATTTCAACACTCCTCTCTCACTAATGGACAGGTCAACCAGACAGAAACTTAACAGAGAAATACTAGAACTAATAGATGTAATGAATCAAATGGACTTAATAGACATCTATAGAACATTCCACCCAAACAGGAAAGAATATACCTTCTTCTCAGCATCTCATGGAGCCTTCTCGAAAATTGATCACATACTCAGTAAAAAAGCAAACATCCACAGATTAAAAAAAAATTGGAGTAACCACCTGTGTCTTATCGGATCACCATGGAGTAAAGTTAGAATTTAAGAACAGTTCCACCCCCAGAAAGCCTACAAACTCATGGAAACTGAACAGTCAACTTCTGAACCACTCCTGGGTCAAGGAAGTAATAAAGAAAGAAATTAAAGTCTTCCTTGAATTCAACAAAAATAAAGAAACAACATACCCAAACCTATGGGACACTATGAAAGCAGTGCTAAGAGGAAAGTTCATAGCACTTAGTGCCCACATAAAGAAAATGGAGAAAGCACACATTAGTGACTTAACAGCACACCTGAAAGCTCTAGAAAAAAAAAGAAGCAGACTCACCCAGGAGGAGTAGAAGACTGGAAATAACCAAACTGAGGGCTGAAATCAACAAAATAGAGACACAGAAAACAATCCAAAGAATCAATGAAACAAAGAGCTGGTTCCTTGAGAAAATCAACAAGATCAACAAACCCCTATCCAAACTAATCAAAAGGCAGAGAGAGAACACTCAAATTAACAATATCAAAAATGAAAAGGGGGACATAACAACAGACACTGAGGAAATTCAGAGAATCATTAGGTCTTACTACAAAAGCCTATATGCCACAAAATTGGAAAATGTAAAAGAAATGGACAGTTTTTTAGATAAATACCATATACTGAAATTAAATAAAGACCAGGTGAACAATTTAAATAGACCTATAAGTCATGAGGAAATAGAAGCTGTCATCAAAATCTCCCAGCCAAAAAAAGCCCAGGACCAGATCGTTTTAATGCAGAATTCTACCAGAACTTCCAAGAAGAGCTAATACCTATACTCCTTAATGTATTTCACATAATAGAAACAGAAGAGTCATTGCCAAACTCTTTTTATGAAGCTACAGTTACCCTGATACCAAAACCACACAAAAACGCAACCAAGAAAGAGAATTAAAAACAGATTCTTTCCCTATACAATATATTCTGATTATAGTTTTCCCTTCCTCTACTCTTCCAAGTTCTGCCCACTTCTCCTCCCATCCAGATCCACTCCCCTTCTGCCTCTTATTAGAAAAGAATAGGCTTCTAAGAGGTAACAATAAAACATAACAAAATAAAACATAATAAGGTAAAACAAAACCATCACATCAAAGTAAGACAAGGTAAATTAACAAAAGGGAAAGTGCCCCAAGA
>PVIU01010144.1:0-71826 GCA_004026605.1 Ondatra zibethicus
TTGGTGTGGCATAGCCCTGCTAGGGAATTCTGACTTCTTGGTGTGGGATAGTCCTGCTTAGGAATTCTGACTTATTGGTGTGGCATAGCCCTGCTAGGGAATTCTGACTTCTTGGTGTGGGATAGTCCTGCTTAGGAATTCTGACTTCTTGGTGTGGGATAGCTCTGCTTGGGAATCCTGACTTCTTGGTGTGGCATAGCCCTGCTAGGGAATTCTGACTTCTTGGTGTGGGATATACCTGCTTAGGAATTCTAACCTCTTGTAGTGGGATAGCCCTGCTTGAGAATTCTACTTTCCTAAGTGCTTTGGAATGGTCATGAAACCATTGCTAAATTCAATGAAAAAGAGAGCTTTTCCCTATTTTTTGTTTGTTTGTTTTGGATCTTAAAAAGCATTGAATTTTCATGTATTGAATTTACTGGGGGACACTTGCATGCCATGACACATGTCTGGAGGTAAGAAGACAATGCAAAGATGTCATGTCTTTCCTTCCACCACACAGGTCCCAGGGAGCACACTCAAGCTCGGCAGCAGTGCCTTCACTCACGAGCATCCCGCTGGCCCTCGTCTAGGGTTTCTAGTGTGCTGAGTCTCCTATTTAAGTCTTTAACCCATCTTGTGTTTATTACTGTGTTTGTTGTAAGTTAAAAACAGTTTGGTTTTTTTCTTTTGTATGATGCATATGTGCACATATGCAGGTGGCATGTACATGTGTTCACACGTATGCCCATTCAACAGCAGTAAGAGAACACCCTTAGGTGCTCCTTGGAAGCAGCTCCTCTCTACTTTGTATTTGGAGACAGGGCTTTCACTAGCCTATAGCTAGGTTGGCTGGCCAATGAGCTCCAGAAAGCCACCTATGTTGCCTCCAGATACTGAGACTAGAATCATGTGACAACAGGCTAGGCTTTTCTCTTACATGTGTTCTGGTGGTTGACCTAAGGTCCTCATGCTTGCACCATCTCCTCAGCCCTGCCTTTCTCCCTCCTTCCCCCACTTTTTCCCTTTCTCTTTTTCTTTCATGTTCCCTGTAAGGATAACCAGTTGTCCTAGAGTCATACATGTTTATCAAAGGCATTCACATGCATGTTCCCTGTAAGGATGACCAGTTGTCCTAGAGTCATACATGTTCATCAAAGGCATTCACATGCATGTTCCCTGTAAGGATGACCAGTTGTCCTAGAGTCATACATATTTATCAAAGGCATTCACACGCAGTGTTCTCTTCTGGCAGTGCCCTTGCTTGCTGTGGTATTAAAGGAATCCTGGCATCATAAAATGAGTGTGGAAATGTTTCTTCTTTAAATTCAGAAAAATTAGCACTAATTGACCCTTCAAAGTTTGGTAGGAAATAAAAGTTTGGTGGAATTCATCCACTGACCCACCAGGTCCTCAGAAGTCTCTTGGCAGGGTGGTTTTGTGACTGGGCTTGCTTCATTGTCTGCCGTCAGCTAGGTCAGGTTTTCTACTCCACGGTTTCGCCCTGGCAGTGGGAATGTTTCTTCTCAGTTAGACAGCTGGAGCAAACTGCCGCTGCACCCCCCCCCCTGCTCTTTTGTAGTTCAGTGGATCAGCTGTGATGTCTTGGCTTTTTGTTTTAATTGTATTTATATTCTCTTCTTAGCCTAATTAAAACTTCTCAGTTTTGCTTATCTTTAAGAAATAACTTCTATAATTTCTTCACAGGACTCTGTCTAGTAAATTCATCACTGTACACATTAGAAATCTTACTCTCATAAAGGAACATAAAAATTTAGTAAAAATGAAACCTTTTACAGACAGAACATTGCCAAATTCTTTCTATGAGGCCATAGTCACCCTGATACTCAAACCACACAAAGACTCAACTAAGAAAGAGAATTACAGACCAGTTTCACTCAGGAACACTGATGCAAAAATACTCAATAAGATACTAACAATCCAAATCCAAGAGCACATCAAAAAGATAATTCACCATGACCAAGTAGGCTTCATCCCAGAGATGTATAGATGGTTCAGCATATGAAAATCTGTCAATGTAATCTACCATATAAACAAACTGAAGAAAAAAATGATCATCTCATTAAATGTTTCAAAAGCTTTTGGCAAAATTCAACACACCATCATGATAAAAAGTCTTGGAGATATCAGAGATACAAGGGCCATGCCTTAATATAATAAACGCAACATACAGTAAGCCAATAGCCAACATCAAATTAAATGGAGAGAAACTCAAAGGAATTCCACTAAAACCAGGAACAAGACAAGGTTGTCCACTTTCTCCATATCTATCTAATATAGTACTCAAAGTTCTAACTAAAGCAATAAGACAACTTATGGAGATCAAGGTGATACAAATTGGAAAGGAAAAAGTCAAAGTATCATTATTCTCAGATGATATAATAGTATACATAAGCAACCCCAAAAATGTCTACTAGGGAACTCCTATGGCTGATGAATACCTGTAGTGGCTGGATATAAGATTAACTCCAAAAAAAAGGAGCCCTCGTATATACAAACAATAAATGGACTCAGAAATCAGAAAATCAACACCCTTTACAACAGCCTCAAATAATATAAAATATCTTGGTGTAACTATAACCAAGCAAGTGAAAGACCAGTATGATAAGAACTTCAAATCATTGAAGAAAGAAATTGAAGAAGATATCAGAAGATGGAAAGATCTACCATGCTCAAGGATTGGTTGGATTAACATAATAAAAATGGCCACCCTACCAAAAGCAACCTACAGATTCATAGCAATCCCCATTAAAATCCCAACACAATTCTTTGCAGACCTTGAAAGAACAATACTCAACTTCATATATGAAAACAAAAAAAACCAGGATAGCAAAAACAATCCTGTACAATAAAAGAACCTCCAGAGGTATCACCATCCCTGACTTCAAGCTCTACTACAGAGCTATAGTAATAAAAACCACATGGTATCAGCATAAAAACAGACACACAGATCAATGAAATCGAATCAAAGACCCTGACACTAATCCATACATCTATGGACACCTGATTTTGGGGGAGAAGCCAAAATTATACAATAGAAAAAGGAACGCATCTTCAACAAATGGTGCGGGTCCAAATGGATGTCAGCATGTAGAATAATGCAAACAGATCCATATCTATCACCCTGCACAAAACTCAAGTCCAAGTGTATTGAAGACCTCAACATAAATCCAGTTACACTGAACCTGACAGAAAAGAAAATGGGAAATAATCTCAAATGCACTGGAACAGGAGACAACTTCCCGAACAGAACACCAATAGCACAGGCACTAAGAGCGATGATTAATAAATGGGACCTCATGAAATTGAAAAGTTTCTGTAAGGCAAAGGACACCATCAATAGGACAAAACAGCAGCCTACAGAATAGGAAAAGATCTTCACCAACCCCACATCTGACAGAGGACTGATTTCCAAAATATACAAAGAACTCTAGAAACTAGACATCAACAAACCAAATGATCCAATTTTAAAAAATTGGTACTGATATAAACAGAGAATTCTCAACAGAAGAATCTCAAATGACCAAGAAGCACTTAGAGAGATGTTTAACATCCTTAGCCATCAGGGAAATGCAAATTAAAATGACTCTGAGATTTCATCTTACACCTATCAGAATGGCTAAGATAAAAAAAAATAGGGCTGGAGAGATGGCTCAGTGGTTAAGAGCACTGCCTGCTCTTCTAAAGGTCCTGAGTTCAATTCCCAGCAACCACATGGTGGCTCACAACCATCTGTAATGAGATCTGGTGCCCTCATCTGGCCTGAAGGCATGCTTGCAGGCAGAATACTGTATACACAATAAATAAATCTTAATTTAAGAAAAATAGAAGCAACAGCTCAACCTGGTGAGGATGTGGAGCAAGGGAAACACTCTTCCATTGCTGGTAGGAGTGCAAACTTGTACAGCCACTTTAGAAGTCAGTGTGGCAGTTTCTCCGAAAACCAGAGATCAATCTACCTCAATACCCAGTTATATAACTCTTAGGCATATACCCAAAGGATGCTCAATCATACCACAAGGACACTTGTTTAACTACGTTCATAGCAGCTTTAGTTGCAATAGCAGGAACCTGGAAACAACCTATATGTCCCTCAACTGAAGAATGGATAAAGAAAATGTGGCACATTTACACAGTGGAGTATTACTTGGCTGTTAAAAACAAGGACAATAGAAAACATGACAGCAAATTGATGGAACTAGAAAAAAATCATCCTGAGTGAGGCAACCCAGACCAAGAAAGACAAACATGGTCTGTACGTACTCATAAATAGGTATTAGCTATAAAATAAAGGAAAGCTATGCCACAATCCACAGACCCAGAGAGGCTGGGTAACAAGGAGGGTTCATGGAGGGACACCCAGATCTCCCTGGGAAGGGAAAACGGGAGAGATTTCATGAGTGGACTGAGGGTGGGTGGAGATGGGAACGCGAGTGATCAGGTTGGCAGGCTGGAGGACAACAGAAGGGAGGGCACTGAAAGAGACTACTGGAAAGGGGGCACAATTCAGGGTCATGTAAAAACCTGGGGCAAGGGAATCTCCCAGAAATCTACAAGGATGACCCTAGCTAAGACCCCTAGCAATAGCAGATAAAGCCTGACCTGGCCATCTCCTGTGACCAGACTGGTGCCTATCCCAATTGTCATCGGAGAGGCTTCATCCAGCAAGTGATGGAAACAGATACAGAGACCCACAGCCAAACATCAGGTGATGTTCGGGGAAACCTGCAGAAGAAGGGGAGAAAGGATTGGAGGTGCCAGAGAGGCCAAGGACATCATAAGAAAACTCACAGAATGAACTAACCTGGGCTCATGGGGGTTCACAGAAACTGAATTGACAACCAGGGAGCCCGCATGGGACTGACCTAGGCTCTCTGCATATATGTTGCAGTTGTGTAGCTTGGTCTTCTTGTGGGACTCCTAACGGTGGGAAGTGGGAACAGTGACTGTCTCTGACTCTTTTACTGGCTTTTAGGACCCTAGTCCTCACACTGGGTCTCCTTGGCCAGCCTTAATACATGGGAAGGAGGATAGTCTTACTGCAACTTGATATGCCATGTTTTGTTGATACTCATGGGAGACCTGTGCTTTCCTGAACAGAAAAGAAGGGGGCGTGGATGGGGGTTGAAAACTGCAACTGGGATGTAAAAATAAATATATAAATATATAAATAAATAAACCCTTGATTTTGTTCCTGCTGGGTTTTCCCCTCTCTTCTATTTATTTCTGCTCTGACTTTTGTTATTGCCTTCCTTCTGCTAACTACGGGCAGTTCTTTGTTCCTCATTTTCTGAGGGATGAAGTAGTCTATTATGTGGGTGTTCATTGTTATAAACATCTTTCTTAGGACTGCTTCTACACCTGGTTTGGGTACATTGTGAATCCATTTTATTTCCTCTGAAGCTCTTATTTCCTTTTGAATTCTTTGACCCACTGGCTATTCAGGACTGTGTTGCTTAGTTTGCACACATTTCAATCATCCTGGACTGTGAAGACTTGCTTTATGGCCTGGCATACCTGTTCTGGAGAAGGTTCTGAGTGTGCTTGGTGAGAATCTGTAATCTGTCTTTGGCTGCATGGACCCTTTGTCCATAGCATTGTTCATATACTCTACCGTCTTTACTGATTTTCTATCTGGATGATCTGTTGTTGGGAATGAAACATTACGTCTCATTTTTACATTGCTATTTATCTCTCTCTTCAGTCCTGCTGTCATTTGTCTTCTGTGTCTAGTGCATTGGGTACACACATGTTATTATTGTCTTATCTTCTTGATCAACTGATTTTTTTATAGTTTATTGTGAATTTTCTCTTGGGAAAGTTTTGGGCTTGAAGTTTATTTTGTCTGATATAAATATGAACACCACTGTTAGCTTTTGGTTATTATGTGGTTATTTTTTTTACTCCCTTTCTTTCTGTCTATCTGTGCTCTGTGAGCTTAGCACCATGGTGTACACTAGTACCCCCAAAGGTTGGGAAGCCAAGGGAGGAGGGTCAGGAGTTTGAGGCAAGGCTGAGCTACACAACAACACCCTGTCAATCAATCAAACAAGAGAGGTAAACTGAACTTATTGTAGGTGACATACAGTTATATATTTTTAAAAAATTTAAAAATCCATCGAAAGCCAGATGTTGTAGTATATACTTAAAATTCCAGCACTTTGGTGGTAGAAGCTGGAGGGGCTGGAGCTCAGGCCCAGCATCAGGCTAGAGAGTGAGTTCAAAGCCAGTCTGGGCCACACGCAACCCTATGGGAAGAAAAAGGAGGAAAATTCATTCAACCACATCGCAATTTTTAGTGGAAATTTTAAATTCATTTTGTTGTAACATAACTCATGGGTAAATACTATTTACTATTGTCATTTCTATTTTGTAATTCCTTTACTGCCATATTTCTCTTTTCTTGTCTTCCTCTGTGGTTTGATATGTGTGTGCCTATGTGGAGTATGTGGCATTTGATTCTCTTTCTTTTTGAACGTCTATTAAAAGACTTTTTTTTGTTGTTTTTTACTTGTTTGTTTTTCGAGACAGGGTTTCTCTGTAGTTTTGGAGCCTGTCCTGGAACTAGCTCTTGTAGACCAGGCTGGCCTCGAACTCACAGAGATCTCTCTGCCTTTGCCTCCCAAGTGCTGGGATTAAAGGCATGTGCCACCACTGCCTGGCTTAAAAGACACATTTTTAAATACCTTTTTTATATTTGAATGTCCCTGTGTGCACACCCCAGTGTGTGTGTGTTATTATGCATGAACATGTGTGTACACTAATGTGCCATGGTAAATGCGTAAAGATCAGAGGACAACTTAAGGGCATTCTCTTCTTCCACCATGTAGGATCCAGGAACTGAGCTCAGATTGTAAGGCTTGGCAACCAGCACCTTTCCTTGCTGAGCTTTCTCACTGGCCCCTTATAAGCGAACTTATAATTATGTAAACCTGTTTTGTGCTCATAACAATTCAGCCTCAAATGCATGCAAAAGGTAGATTTTGCTTCTTCTGGATCTCGAATTACATGTTTTTATGACACAGTTTGTGACTTCTGTGCTTAGGAGATGGCTCAGTTGCCGATGTGCTTTCCACATAAGCAGGAGGATCTGAGTTTTGATCCCCAAAACCCATGTAAAAAGTTAGGCATGGTGATACAAACCTGTAATGCCAGGGCTAGGAAGTGGAGACAGGAGGATGTCCGGAAGCTGCTGACCAGTTAATCTAGTTGAATTGGCAAATTACAGGCTTGGTGAGACAACCCTGCACTTCACAAATATTTAAGTAAACTAGGTGGAGCTCACAGCAGTTGTGATTACCCACAGGTGATCAAGCCAGTTAGAAACCCCAGGCATGGAGTTGGCCAGGGCTCTCTCACCCTTAGCGGAGAAGCTATTGGTAGTTAAGCACTCCTGAGGGAGAGTCATTTTTCTTTCCGGGTTGTCACTGGTTGTCCACATCCCAGTGAATGTCCTATATGCCTAGGGGAGGCACTAACTGGACTCAGTGGAGTATTAAAGAAAAGAGGACATGAGGTGGAGAGGAGAACGTTGGAGCCCTTAGGCCCCAGGAATCATGGGATGTGGACATGACCAAAATGTACTGTATACATGTATGAAATTCTCCAAGAATGGATAAACATAATTTTTAAAAGCCTTGAACTCCCGGAAAGCCCGCTGCCTCCGTCTCCTCAGTGCTAGGATTACAAAGGTGGCCACCACACAGCTTTCCAGACATTTCAAGTCTATCAGGGAAATATGGCAGTGCCTCAGAAAACTGGGAATCAGTCTACCTCAAGACCCAGCTATACCACTCCTGGGCATACACCCAAAGGATGTATGTGCCCTACCACAAGGACACTTGCTCAACTATGTTCATAGTAGCTTTACTTATACTAGCCAGAAATTGGAAACAGCTGAGATGTCCCTCAACCAAAGAATGATAAAGAAAATGTGGTACATTTTGGTGATCCTATCCAAAACTCCTAATAATAGGGGATAAGGTCCATCTCCTGTTACCAGGCAAGGCTCGTAGCAGTGGAACTGGGACATCAACCCAGTCACAAAACCTTTGTTCGACCTATAATTTGTCCCGCCTGCTGTCCTGTGCTGGGGTAATGGTGGCAAAGAATTTCTGGGAGTGGCCAACTAATGACTGGTCCAAGTTGAAGCCCGTGCCACAAAAGAGAGCCCACACTTGGCGCTTCCTGGATGCCAGGAACCAGAGGCTGTGTAGTGACATTTTATTTGTATTTTAATAAATAAAGCTTGCCTAAAGATCAGAGGGTAAAACAGCCCCACTCGTCAAGACTGCTCTCAGACACAATCTCATTCTGAAGATTCCTGGAGGCAGGATCGTCATTTCGAACTGAGGTAGAGGTAAGAGCCAGTGGCTGCCTGCTTTGCTTTTCTGACCTTCAAGTTGAACCCCAATTTCTGTCTCTGTATTTTTATTAATTGTGCTACAAGACTGTATAGCCCAGAGACTAGAATAAAACCAAACACGACTAGGAAAAAAAAATTCTTATTTCCTAGCACAGTAAGCTCAAATTAAGGAATTCAGTTGGATTCACTAATCCACATAGGTATAGTTGCTTGATTTCCATAGCAAAGTAAACTTAGATTTAAAGATGGCTGAGTCAAGCTTGACAATGCACACCTTTAATCCCAGCATTTGGGAGGTAGAGATGGAAAGATTACAGCGTTGAGGCTTGCCTGTGCTATGCAATGAGACTCTGTATCAACAAAAGCAATAAATAAATAAATCTTGTAATTACTTCAATAGAAATAAAACGTAAACATCCACCATCCTGGTATCAAGTACATGTGTCAGTCTCCACTGTTTCCAGACCATCCAACCACTCACATCCAAAACCTTCACTCACAGCAAAATCACGATGCAGGATAAACCACGTCCAAGTCAAGGTCTGGGCACCAACTCCATTCTTGTCATTGTCAAATTCAAAACACAGAATAACTCCAGTACCTAGTAATTACTGTGTCCTTCCCGATTTCTTACTCTCCTTGGTGGTGTCAAAAACTCACATCAGGTATGGATTTGAGGGAGTCAAGGCACAGCTGCAACCTGCCAACGTTCCTCATGTCTATGATTAACTGAGACTCACATCAGGAGCTCTGGGTTTCCTTGTCCTTGGCAACAGGCCTTTCAGAGGAAGTAAGAACAAGGACACAAACAAAGACTGGGGGAGAACAAAGGCAGAGAGGATCTGTAAGTGAAAAATACAAGGAACTTGAGACCTGTGAATAAGAGAACAATGGGGACTGGAGGGATGGTGAGCAAGGGTTCACCAACCCCCAGGTGTCACCGCTCCTCTGTCCTCCGCTCTGTGCTGTCTTTGTGTGTGCAAATAACATTTACAGATTTCTGGCTGATGATTCTAATTGCCTGCTAATTGTGAATAAAGTCTGAACTGATGCAGACAAAAGCCTTTGGAATAAATGTAGTTGGAGAGAAAAACAATACCCATACAAAATAACTATCACATTCCATGCCAGGATGTGATGGAGTAACCAGACAGGTACAAAGATGCACACGCCACAGATGCTCAAGGAAGATGTCAGGACTGGAGGCAGAGGGGAAAGCTGTCCTCTTGTCCCCCTTGTCTCACGGAAAGTGGACGATAGCCACTCCACACAGCTCTCCTGCCCCTCTCTCTTTTCAGGAGACTGAACCTCATGTTAGGTTGAGACCATGTGAGAAGCAAGCACTCTGTAACTGACCTGAATCCCCAGCCCTCTTTTTATTTTTTATTGGGTCCTACCAAGTTATTTAGGCTGGCCTTCAACTTACTTTCCCAGGTAGGTCTCACACTTGACATCCCCCTGAATATCTAGGACTGTAGGTTTGTCCCACCAGGCTTGGCTCCACAGCTCTTCTGGATGGTGCTACAGAGAACAGTTGTCTCTCATAGTTATGATTCCAAATTCCCACCAGAAAAAAAAAATGACTTGTCCATTCTGACCAGCTGTCTCCCCAACACAAATGAGCTGAGGTGAGCATCTATTAGTAATGCCTGACTATAAGAGCCCACGTCTGTGGATCATAAAGGAAACAGGAATCAATTTCCTGAATTTGTGGCCTGAGAGCTCACCCATCACCAGGAAGTGGTCACTTGTGAGTGACTTCAGAAAAGTATCACAACAAGCATAATAAATACCAACCAACAACAGAACCAAGGCCATGAGAGTCAGAGGAGCTGTTTCACAGGGAGAGTGGCCCAGGGCTGAAGGCTGTGGCATCCTGTACCTGGTCTTGTTCTCTTACTCTAATGTCCCTATCCCCTGGGGCTTCTTCTCTTATAGCCTGGGCTCCTGTTTCCTGAGCAAGTCCATCCAGGCTAGTGTTAGGAGCAAGACTCTGTCTAGGCTGTGGTCAGTTTTCTATTTCTCCACCCTGGTCCCTATGGGAGGTTTATCTTCTGAAATATGGAATTATTCAGTAAGACCTACATGTCAATTGGAAGCACCACTGAAGTTAAGCAGATGGGGTCTGAAGTGAATGTGGATCATGTTCTAGATCAATTCTAACAATATAGTGAAGACATCGTACAAAAACTGTGCTGATTTACATAAATTACATGCTGATTCCAGATGACAAATTAGACTGCCCATTCATCATTTTACATACTGATGGGTTTCATCATTTAATATGGCTGCAAGTAAACAGAAACAACCTAATGTAACTTACAGTAAGTTTACATGAGTTGTTTTAGCAGGCAGAGAGATGGCTCGGCGGTGAAAGTTGGCAGGCACACTTGATGACAGAAGTTTGATCCCCGATGGAAAGAAAGAACCAATTCCCCAAAGGTCCTCTGACCACCACATGTGTTTAATGGTACATACATGTACAAACACACACACCCATACTACAATAATATATAAAATCATTTTTAAAATCCAGGTGTAGTACATATCTGTAATCCTAGCACTCAGGAGGCAGAGGCAGGAGAATCATGAGTTCAAGGCCAGACAGAAATACATCCAAGATCCCATTTAAAGGTCGGGGGGGGGGGGCATTAAGGTCCAGACTCCTACTTTCCCTCAGGGTCAGCCTGATCTGACCTACTGACCAGCTTCCCTTAGGACCCTAAGATAGCTGCCATTGTCCTAGCAACCGCAGGGAGATTCCTCAGAAAGATTGCTTTTGATCACTAATCAAAACATTTCCCCAAAGCCTCAGGCAGATGTTTTACTACTGGGAGACCCGAATCATGTCCATGCTGACACCAATGGCAAGAAGGATAGGATCCAATATGAGATTTCAGGGCTAAGGCCGAGCCAGTCTCCCAGAAGCATCTGTCTATACCCAACACTTGAGCGTTCTGTTAGCAATAATCTGGATAAGTGGGCAATGACGCCCACCCACACTCGCACAGCCAAGATGGCATTGCTGTCCTTAAAAAGAAGATGTCAGTCCCATTAAACCAAGATAGGGCCAGAATTGAAGCCACTTCCATTTAGTCAGCCATCCTATTCCAGTTGTGCAGGAAGCTCAGCCGTACTGAAATATGCAATGGTCATAAAGACAGCAGTGACGATAGCAGACAAATAGCAAGCACTCATCTTTGCCACACCTGCCTTAACTACCTTGCATATAATGGAATGCTGTTCCTAGGGAAGCAAGCAAGGCACAAAATTAAGGAGACACTTGCTCTGAGAGTTGTATGTGTGCAATTGGGCATCTTAAAATAGATGCCTCTTAAATTTTGTTCCCTAAAGTCCTAGTTTGTTTGGCTCAACTTTCCAGATCTATCATGACACTCAGAACCGATGACTCTTTCTCCAGTGCTAGGGGAGAAGGTCAGAGTATTCCAGAGTCTCTTCCAAGGAATTGCTCTCAGTTGCTTTGTCCAGAGTCTTAGTCCTTTCTACTGGCAACCTCTGTCTAAGGACTGTTAAGTATGGGGTCTGAAGGCCAAATATTTGAACTCAGATAAACTCAGAGGGGTCGCCTGCAGTGCTCCACACAGCTTCCTTCTGGGATTAACCTAACTGGGCCAGTGGGGGAATGGAGAAGGACAAACAGACACACAGACAGAGAAGCTGGGACTAGGTGGGCTGTACTCGCTCTGATGGAGGAGACCAGCGGCAGTGACAAGTAACCTCCATGTATTCATTTTATACATCTGAATCAAGGAGGCAGGATTATTGGATTCAGATGGCTAAGGAGGCAGGGTCAGTTCATCTCCGCAGTAGCTCTCTGTAGGGAGCAGTGGGAAGAAGTTGTGATTGATGGTGTCTGCACACTGTCAGCATTTACACTGTGACCAGAGGAAGGCTGTGCCATCCCTCTGAACCTCACCCTGGGAAGGTTTTCCCCTCCCATGGGTCTGTGGCACTGGGGTATTTGACATGACTGTGTGCATGTCAACAATATACATCCACTCAGAACTCCATCCACTCCCTACAGTCATCTCCCATGTAAAGCAGCCCACAGTGTTGGATGAGGATGTTCTTGTAGCTATGCTGAAAGTCGTCTTCTTTTGCTCCTTGTATCTCCTTCACTGGTAATTCACCAATAACCTCTAGCACTCAAACCTCCATACGGAACTCTGCCCCCTTCTGAGACCTGGTCTCACTAAGGTAGCTCAGACTGACTTTGAACTCATGATCTCCTGCCTCAGCCTTCCCAGTACCCAGCGTAGATTTCCCCCTTCTTAGCTAATTTGTTCCAGCTACAGCAAGTGCAGGAATAATCCCAAAGCAGGATTACGGTTAGTGTCTCCTATGACAAAATGAAGCGCTGGTAGAGCTGATGAGCAAGTCAGCTGAGTTTTTAAAACCTGCCCTGGGGTGATGAAGGGAGGAAACCGTGAAGTGAGCGCATGGGAGTGAAGCGTAGCTAGCATGCAAGAGATGGAGTAGGTAATAATTACATGGGCTAAGGAATTAGATGACTACTCTTGGAAAAAGAGATGTGTTCCAGAAAGTGAGTAAAAATCTGCATGTGAAGAATCAGTAATGTAAACTGAACATAAGGATGCACAATTTTAGGTGTCACTTTTTAAGTGCTAAATGTGAGTCACAGAGTCCTTTGGACACATATTATATAATGTGAGATTACATTTTCATGTCCTGCAGCCAAGTGAGAAGAAAACACTGAGTACCAGAGCCAATACCTCCCTGGAAAAATGGAAGAGCTCATTGAAGACTAAATGCTCAGCCAAGAATAATACATCAAATCTGGTCTCTGTTTTGTTGTCATTGTTTTGTGTCTTGCTTTTTTGTTGCTATGATGCAACACTATGATCAAGGCAAGGCAAATTTTAGGAGAAAGGAGTCTCCCTGGAGCTTGCAGTGTCAGAGGGCGAGTCCATGAGCATCTTGGCAGGGTAGGTGTGTGCTGGAGCAGTAGCGGAGAACTTACACCCTAATCCACAAGAAAGAGAGACAGAGAGACATAGAGAGCATGCACACGCTAACTAGGAATGGCATGGGCTTTTGAAACCTCAAAGCTCACCTTCGGTGACACGCCTCCTCTGGGGAACCAAGGATTCAAACATATGAGCCTATGGGGGCCATTCTCATTCAAACCACCACATTTTATTTTGTTTTTGAGACAGGTTTCATGTAGCCCAAGCTGGCTTCCAACTTGTTATGTAGCAAGGCATGTCCTTGAACATCTTTCTGTCTCCACTTCCTGAGTGCTGGGATTACAGGCATGTACCACAACACCTGGTTTTATGTGGTATTTGGTGTGAAACCCAGAGTGTCCTGCATGCTAGGCCAGGAACTGAGCTGCATTTCTAGCCCTAGTCTATAGTTAACAGGTGATACCCTTATACTTTGGATGGTGACATATAAACTGTGTGCTCGGAATGGGGGCATTAAACTGTGTGCTTGGAATGGGGACATTAAACTGGTGCACTTGGAATGGGGGCATTAAACTGTGTGCTTGGAATGGGGGCATTAAACTGGTGTGCTTGAAAATTTCAAGTTCCCGGATTCTCCTAAAGTTGGAGAGCAAAGCATTGCTTATTCCTTTCTGGTAAAGATTAACACTCAGTCACTCCTTACCTGAAGAGAGGTAGGAGAGGGAGCAGAGGCTGTGCTAGGCAGCCTCAAAAATAGCCCCAATATTTACTACCTCTGATAAATCTACTTTTGTGCAGTTTCTGTGATTTTTTTTCTAAGATATATTTCTTAAATAATATGCATGTGCTTGTGTGGAGGCACATGACTGCAGAGGCCAGGAGAGGGTGTGAGAGGGTGGAGCGCAGTTACAGGCTGTTGGGAGACAACTGGCATGGGTTCGTGGCCATAAAAGACATTTCCACTCCCCTCGTGTCTACTGTGTTGGCCCAGTCTCTCTGGGAAAAGTTGCTTTCTACATTCTGAGATGATCACAGAGCCCTGTGAAGAGACCCACAGAGCAAGGAACTGAGACTTCCTGCCAATTACCAGTAAGTAACTGGCACTTCCTGGCAGCATTCACATTATGAACTCCCTTGGAAGTGACAGCAATGCCAACTAACACCTTGACTCTAATTTTAGAATCTTGAGTCAGAAATTGTGAGCCAATACATTTTTGCTTTAAGATGCTAGATTTTGATGCTAATTTGCTATACAGCAATAACTAAGTAACATACCCTTGCAGCCACGATTCCTGCATCCCATCTTTATCATAAGACATCTAACTAGGGGGCTGGAGAGATGGCTCAGAGGTTAAGAGCATTACCTGCTCTTCCAGAGGTCCTGAGTTCAATTCCCAGCAACCACATGGTGGCTCACAACCATCTGTCCTCTTCTGACCTGCAGGCATACACACAGACAGAATGTTGTAAACATAATAAATAAACAAATATTTTAAAAAAGACATCTAACTAGGTTACATTAGAACATGACCAATCAAGAATGTTGTGGACCTTCTAAGAAAAGAATTATACTCCCCCCTAAATAAAGTTCAGATTAGCAGCAGTAACTAGTATACTATATTTGTAAGGGGTATTTACACCCCAGAAGACAGTTCTAAGATAGAAGTAGGGTGGATCTAGGAAGTGATGGAAACCACTAAGCACATGTGCCAGAAGTTCCATGGCAAAAACTAAAAGGAGGGACCACAAAGACTAGAGTATGCTACATAAGACAAAAAAATACACCAACTGGCTTTGCTCCACAAGAGGAACTGGAAGAGTTCCTGTCCATTGAAGTGACAAGGAATATCTACATCACTAAGAATTTCCATAGCTGCGATCCTTTGGGGGACCGGGCCAATAATAGCAGACCAGTTAAACTCACTGACAATAACAGTGATAGCTGGATCCTGAAAATAGAAGCAAGATGATCGCAAGTGTTGTACTCCATAGAGATAGTGAACAGAATACAAGACAATAGGATAATACTCAACTATATGAGCCAAAGAAGCCAAGAATGGGAATCAAATCAAAACTCAAATCAGAGAGCCTGATGAAAAGTTAGTATCTTTAGCCCAATTCTATATCTAAACCAATGTTCTGTCCTAGAATTTACTCACTGAAAGGGAGGCAAATTCTCTACAAAAAAGGACCCTGTAACACCATGGTGAACATATTGTATTGATCTCAGTCCTTCCTTAAAGGGAGCTATGTTCATTTATACAGGTAAATGTACACAGGGAACACAGGGAAAGGGAGAAATCTTAGCATTTTGAGAACAGTTGGACATAGACAGCAAATTGACACTGAAGTCTGGGGAGCCATAGCAATATTAACTCTGTCCCATTCAACTGGAGAAGAGACACATGGAGGCCAATTAATAAACAGAATTCTGTCTTGCAGTAGGTTCCCTGCTCCCTGGACTTGCCTAGTAAGCATTTTCTTGCCCACAAATTCATGGGGTAGATATACTTACTGGCAGAGTCCTGTGCATTTTCTCGGGAAAGCATTTGAAACTGCCCCTTTCCAGCCTAGTCATGACAGTAAATACAAAATAGTATCTGGTTTTTACGGAGAGGCAGGGCTAAGGACACACTAGTCATGTGGGTGCCCATCACACGGCCATTTAATTCACAGGTCTGCCCCCACACAGGCAGGTCATTGTGGGGATGACTGTGGACTTGAGCGCTGGACCCAATTGTAACAACTTTGCCATGTGGAGAACTTTTGTTTTTAAGTCTGAGGCATGTTGTGTAGGCCAAATTGGCTTTGAGTTTGAGATCCTCCATCCTCAGCCTCTCTAGGAGAGGTTACGAGTATGCACCGCCATGGCGAGCTTCTGATGGAATATCTTGACTAAAGCACATTAATATGGCCTCAGGAATAACTTTCAGCTATGGACCCAACAAACACATTCTTTCACTCTCTATCAGAAAGGAAGATCTGAAACAAATATGTACTTAGGACAGGCAACAATTACAGTCCAGGTCACACTTTAGTGTTCTGTGAACCCATGGAACCAGTAGCAAAATGTAGGAGGCCTTATTAATTACTTGCCTTTCAGAATGCAGGAGTTGAGCCCTGCACAGATCAATGGCTCACAATATTGTTGGCTCCTTCTTCTACCAGGGGACATAGTAATTTAAGAGAACAGAGTCAGTACTGTGACCAAGGAACTGATTGCCATCACCAGGAAGCTGTACACCTGTTGGAATGCTTGATGACATCTCTTGATGGAAATTTGGTAAGTACATCAATTAGAGCCTAATTTTGCACACACCAAGTAAACTACCTGAACCAGATAAAGAGAAGCTTGCCTTGGTAGTAAAGAGGAAGACAGTGGGTATCAACTGTACTCTCTAAAGCAGCTGTGAGAGAGACAGCTCTAGTTCACTCCATTCACCTTCTCATAAATTACCCAGCAAAGGAGCCCAGGGGCAGCTGGAGAGTGGGTCCCAGAAGTCACAATAAGAAGCAAGTGAGTCTGACAGTAGTGGCGCACACCTTTAATCCCAGCACTAGGGGGGCAGGCACAGGCAGATCTTGGTGAGTTGGAGATGGTCATTTTTGTCTACAGAGTTAGTTCCAGGACAGCCAGGATGACACTGAGAAACCCTGTCTCAAAAATTTAAAGAAGAAAAGAAAAGAGAGAGAGAGAGAAAGAGAGAGAAGAAAGAAAAAAGAAAGAAAGAAAGAAAGAAAGAAAGAAAGAAAGAAAGAAAGAAAGAAAGAAAGAAAGAGAATCTGTGGAGCACCACCCAGATGTATCAGCTCTTTCAGGGCCTGAGAACACATTTCATTCCCTGCTGTGGGCAGTGTGGCTAGCAGCTGTCAAACGAACTCCCCTCCTGGCACCATCTTCTGCTGATGAGATTCTTTACACAAGATCACACTTCCTTTCTAGGGATGGGACAGCCTATGTTCAGTGACCAGGCAATGTGAGGATGAAAGGCTGTAAGAGTTCCTCTGTCTCAATTCAGGAGGGCTCTGGAAGGCTGTCTGCAGCTGCAGCCACTGTGGGATTAATGCATTCTTTCTTATAACTATATCATGGTTGGTGTTCTCCCTCAGCTCAAAAAATGCTATCTTAGCTTTCCGAGAGGACAAGTCCCAAGACCACACAGACACACAGACACACACACACACACACACACACACACACACATTTACAGAAGGCACTCAAGCCCTATGAAGCTTAGTGAGCACGCACACACCTTGGTTCTGGAGCCTATGCACTTAACTAATACACACTGATTCTGCACTAGAATTTGTCAAGTTTTCCTTGATGAGACCCTGGATCAACCAGCTGGACATGCACTTACAGAATGTACCTTTCAATTGTGTGTTCCCTGGAAACTACCAGGAGGTTTCAGAGCAAGAAAGGGCAGATCTGTTTGCCAGCTTCCCTCTCCTCATTCCATTTCACACTGTGGGTCCCAGGGACTAGCAAGAGCTTACACCCACACTTGTGACACTGCACAGAGGAATAGCCCTGCTGTGACAGCTGCGGTCCCCAGCCACAGTGCTCTCAGATCTGCACGGGAATCGTTCAAATGCACAGTGACCCTGGTTTTATGAACCAAAGTGGCTAATGAGTGATCTTCGGCTAGGGACTTACCTAGCTGTAGGGATCAAGTTCGTATCAAGTCTCACTTTCCTCCTAGAGTAAGGTGAGCTCACCTGGTCTCCTGAAGGCTGTACAGTGTCAGTGCTAGATATAGGAAATGCTCAATGTGAATGTCACTTAAGTGATCTCCACTATGACAGAGAGGCAGATCAGAATCAGCTGCTGAAGGTCATCTCTTTTAACAATTTGGTTCTTGATTTTCATTCTCTGAGCAGTTTCTCAGTGCCAGGACTCCCACCAACTTCTGTATGTGTTCATTAAGTAACACACAGGGCAAGGGCGTGTTTAGTCACTTTCCATAGGAACTTCCCCTGTACAGCTTCCATATATAACATACCTGGCTGGCAGCCCCCCTTTGCGCTTCAGGTGCAGTGTGTGTTCTGAGGAATGCTCCTGGCCCCTCTGCTGGGGACTTCCTGAGGCAATGGGAAGAAGAAAACTCTAGGTACTGCTGTCCCAACTGTGACACACATGGTCCCCAGTGTTGCAGGGACTTACCTCCTATTGTTCCCAACAGTGGTTTTCTGCTTTAGAATGTCTGTCTTCTTCCTGCGACTCACTTGGCAAGTTTCAGTTTTGTCCTTGTCCTTCCTTGTCATTTTCTGTTCTCCTCCCCATGGCAGGTGCTCCCTGGACCATGTTCAGTAAGTACTCCTCCCCGCATCCTCCCTAAAGTAGCATCTGTGAGGACCCCAGTCCACCTAGATTGTCCCCGATGCTGTGACACAGTGCCTTTGTGCAGACATCACATGGTCGTCACTAGCCCGCGGTGCCTCCTGACCCCACTATGGAGTCAGAATACTATTTCTATGCTTAGAGCCTCTCTCATACCGGAATGTGACCCCAGGAAAGCCCCTTATCTTCTCAAGCTCCACTGTCCTCACTGTACGGGTGACAGTGCCTCGGCAATGCTCCTCCCTTCTGAGAGCTGAGGTGGTAAGAGGGGAACTGACCTTTACAATTTAAAGAGCAGCCTGAAAGCCAGCTATCACTATTGCAGTATACGGTTCCTCTCCAGTGTGCTCTCTGAGGCTACGCCTTTTCCTTCTTTTCTCCCTGGGTCACATTTAGTATCAGTAAGACTACAAGCTAATATTAGATACCAAGTTAAAAATAAATCTATGAAACCACTGGCCTATCAGAATTATGGTGAACTCTTAAACATATTACATCAATTGTGAGCACTGTGCCACAGAGTAGATCTAAGACATCCTCCCTGGAGAAGCAATCTAGAAAGGGTGTGGGAGCCATGCACAGCCTGTCTCTTCAATGGAAATCTCTCCCTGCAAATCGAGGCTCGGTGGAATGCGGGGGTCAAGGCACATCATTCCTCTTGGCATGGGCCAACATTGCTGAAGGCGGACTCTAGAACACCATTGGCTTCCCGCCACTCAGAGCAGCTACCTTTAAACAAGCAGCTTTTAACAGAATCTCGCTGAAATCCGGTCTCCTGCATGGTACGGTTAGTTCCTCTTCAATATCTGATGCAACCTAGTGTTTTCCACTGCTTTCTAGTGCGCAGAGTTCCCTAGAAGACAGAAATGAAAGTGATGATTAAGAAGATTGCACTCCAATTTCAAATGTTTGACTTAAACATTGACTCCCCACCCACCCACTCCCATTCCTGTCCCCTTTGCCCTCCAAGGTGGGAAATTACATTTTAAATACAGTGTATAACTTCGGGTTTGCACTGTTACATGTAGGTTTGTAATCTCTAGACACAAATTTAGTCCAGTTCATTGGAACTACATGAAGCAGAACTTAGAGAAATCATATTTCTCTCCATCTTCTGAAAACATAGGAAGGCTTAAATGCTAGGAGTATACCAATTCCTGTTAATGCCATTTATAAGTAATTAAGCACATGCGCATCTCATCTGGGTTGGCCCATCTTCTATATCCAATCTTGCCGCCAGGTTAGATTATTCCGAGTCTCATGTCTGGGATGGAGATAAGCATTGGGAGACTTTAAAACAGCAACAGGGAAAATAAGGACGATACAGGGTCTTCTGCCAGGTCTCCTCAGGCTCACAGTTCCCTCCAAAACAGCATTAGATTTCTCAGTTGAATTTTGTTTGTTTGTTTGGTTGGTTTTGGTAAATGACTCAAATTTGAATAATATAGACAGTACTTGGTTAGACTCAAAATAAAAGGGATACGTGGAATATTAACACAGGTATTTTCCAGGGCAGTCTGAATACTTCGAAACCAAGGTCTGCTAGAATCTGGCAGGCAACTCAACATGTAAATTCACCATGGGGCTTTCTTCTAACAATATATCATGAAATCTGCCAAGAGAGCAGAAGGTAGATTATCAGGCAGTTCAAATGTTCTCTGAAGGGTCTTTTGCATGAACGGGGGAAACCTCTGGTGTATTTGAGAGCATCATGTAGGAGCTCTCTGCTTCCTCGATGTGTTTCTCGAACGCCAAGCTATATAGGCATGACAATAAGCAAACACTCACACATCAGAAGCTTGCAGACTGCTCATTAGCTGATTGTGCTAATACAAGCTAGGCTAATGAGATACTGCGGTGGGGGTGGAGTGGTTTCCAGGAAAGAGCTGCCTTATCAAGTCTTACAGTATAAGCAGGAACTGGACAAGAAAAGGGAAGGAAAGGAGTCTGGCAAGGGAGGCAGAATGAGCAAGTATCAGGACGAACAAGGCAACCGCCTGTGTATACGACCAGCAAGCATTTTTCTCACCTACAGTGCTCACAATGCCATGGCCCTCCCCTATGGCCCTGGATTCTGGAGAGGCTGGCTCTTGGGGACCCTGTAGCCTGTGAAGTCCACTTCTAACAGTTAGTGTTACACAGCCCCATTTCAGGCTCACTCCATCACTGCTGAGAGCACCCAGAGGGACTCAGGGGTCTGAGACGAGCTGCGGAAGGAGGTCTTGCCACCCCTTCATGATGGATGACCTGCTGCCATGTAGAGCTTCTGAGAAGCACTTAACTTCTCCTGAAACTTTCAAAGAAACAACCCTTGTGTGCTTTATCTCTCTTCTAATGTGTTCCCTCAAAACCGGATCACTCGGGAACTGACTGCGTGAGGTACGGGGGTAGAGGTAGACCCTGCTAAAGCAATCTAGAAAATCACCCCGATATTCTCAGAATCCCTACCCTTTCAAAACCTTCCAGTTTGTAGTGCAGCCAAGCTCTTTCTCCCTCAGGTATGTTTCTCTTCAGGCAGCTGTTTCCTCTATCACCTTTGACCTCTGGCTGGTTTCCTGCAAATCTGGCAGCAGCCCCATGTGCCTCCTTCCTGACATGGGACATGGAGAAGGCCCTGCTCCTTCATTCCTTCCTCCTGTCAGCACAAACGAATGGTCTGTCAACACTCAAACTGCTAACTGCAGTTGCCGGCAGAGAGGAAAATGGAACAGCGTAAGGATGCTGGTTCATTACACACTCTGTAGAAATTATGTGTGTTATACTGTGCATATGGATTGCTTATTCCAGAAGCATACTTTTTGAGAACTAAGAGTATAGTTCAGGGGTAAGCATTTACTTACCTTGAACACAGGCCTGAGTTGGAGCCCCTGCTAAAAGAAATTAATACCTAGTGGGTGTAGTACTAGCAATCATTACCATACCAGCTGCTGCTCATGTGTCCCTTCCTACTACTATTGTGGGAAGGAGAAAAGTTTCCGGAAAGGACAACTCACAAGTTAAATGAAATCTGATGGTGGTCAAATGGAACACATTTCCAGTGGTCGGATAAGGAAGTTCTGGGCTCTGATGCACAGCATGATGATCACGTTGATAATGGGGGACCAAATGTCGCTTGCTCAGACAGCAGCTCTTTCAGTGCATGGCAGCCCACAGACGAGAGCTGCTGTGTGAGGTGACAGCTGAGTTAACTCACTGTTGCTAATCATATGTGTATATTAGATTTCCACACTGTATGCCTCGAATGCATACTAATGGTATCTTAATAATGCTGGAGAATGTATTTGAGGGGTTTTAAAACCTAACCTCTGTTACTCTGCAGAATGACAAGCTCTGTAGAGAAGTGGCACCACCCTAAAGTTTCTAGAGCACCCCAAGAGGAGTTTGCCTTTTGGTAAAACTCAGTAGTGGTTAAATCAGCCTCCAAGGACAGCACCCCCTCTTAGTGGGGTGCTGGCACACGCTGTTACCACTGTTGCGAGGGGATCTAAGGCTCTGAGGCTTCCTTTCCTTACAGACATTTCCTCTGGGATCTACACTGTGGGTCCTTCCACTTCTCGGAAAGAGCTTGTCTTCTGTAAATCCAATGTACCAAATAGACCCCAGGTTCCTAGTTCATTCACCCCACAACTATTTTTAATCAGTTCAGAGAAATCTCAGGGAAACAAGTACATCATTTCTATGACTTCAAACTGACACATGTAATCTCTCTAGGCCACAGATTCCTTATCAGAAAAAGTAGACCTCAAATTATAGGTTCATATGAACTCGGCAAAAGTGCAAAGAGATTCCCCACTACTTCCTGTCTTCCTGTTCTTTTTGGTTAGTTCCACAAACTTCCAATCTAGACCCATGTTGAAATCTACATCATTTTCAGCTCCTCATATGGATGCTGTCCATTCCACTCTGACCCACACGGCCAGGCAAGACCCATCTCCTCACAGCTATTGCTGGTAAATTCTTGCTAGTGAAAAGACAAAACAAAGAATGTGTGGCTGAATGGACTAGTTTGCTGATTCATTCAGAAAATATTTATTTGATCTTTATTCTCTTTAATAGATTGTGGTTCATGCTACCTATTAGGTAGGGATAGAAGGTAGCGTGGAGGTTTCTAAAAAGCAATGAGGTTTTCATGATGCCCTAAAGGGAGAATTGGAGGTAATGGGAGAATAGAAGAGAAGCCAAGAGAACAGGTAATGCCCTGCAGTGGGAGAGAAGGAAGGCATGAATGAGTGAATCAATGAATCAATGAATGAATGAATGATGGAATGAATGAACATACAGAATCATTAATGAATGGGCAACTTAACCAGTTACCTACATTCTGCCTCTCATTGAGGGACTTAGTCAACTAACACATCGCCATTGCCAAACCATCAAAGACGCATGTCTCATCTAAAGTCTGTATGGATGGCAAAATTCCTTCTTGTAACCTTTTTGAGTTTGCTGTTTTGTTTGTTCATTTGTTTGTTTGGTGCCCTCGTTTTCAAACAAGGTCAGGATCCTTCAGAACCCCAAAAGCATGTGGAGCCATTTGCAGGTCTGTTATGTAGAATTTGGAATTCCTGCTTACCTTGATTATAGGCAGGTGGGTGTCCAGAGGTTTGCATCTTTTTTTCCCCCAGAAGAATGCAGCCTTTGCAATTTAATTTGTGGAAAGTCCTGAACCACACACCCTCCATGACCTAGAGACCTAGATAAAAATTAGTCAGTAGTGATATCCACAGGGTTTTTTCCTCCTCCTTCTCCTCTTCTCAGAAATGGCTATCCTCCTTCCTGAGATTCCTGGATGCAAGGATCGATTCTAAGCAAGCAACACCACGTCCAGCTGATACTGTGGGAATTTTATAAACACGTGCCTGGTTCCTGGGGCTTCGGGGAGGTAGCTCAGACAACCCCAAGGAGCTTTTCCTTTGGTTTTTCACAAATTCACCCAAGTTTCTAGTTGCTAGAAACTATTTTAGCCGTCTCCATTCTCAGTATCATTGCAACACGAATGGTCTGTAAGACGTTAAGGAGTTTTGTTGTTAGGTTTTGCTTTTCCCCCTTTTTTGTATGTTTTGCAATAAATATAATGTAGAATTTAACTGCTTTTTTTCAAGAGGTGAAAAACCTGAAGGGGGATAAATTTATCAAGAAGAAAGAAAAAGAAAAACTTCAGTCATTTCTGAGAAGGGGACAGGGAGGGAGAAAAAAAAAACCCTGTGGATATCACTACTGACTAATTTATCTATTTTTGAAGGCCCTGGAGGAGCGTTTCAGGGCTTTCCACAAATTAGAATATAAGGTGGCATTCCTCAGAAAAAAGATTGCAAGCCTCTGGACACCCACCTGTCTATAATTAAGGTGAGCAGGAATTTCAAACTCCACAAAGCAAACCTAGAAACAGTTCCACATGCTTTTCCGGGTTCTGGAGGCTGGTGGAACATGGACCGCAGTGGCTTTTCAGCATCTACCCCTCCTGGCAGGCCCATCACTATGAACTCCATTCACTCGTGACTTGGAACAAGAGAGCCAGCAGTTCTGTAGCATCTCCAAATGCCCATGGGTCAGCTAGCCTGGCATCTGAAGCAGCAAACAACTAAAAACAAGAGACCCTGTCCCAAACAAGATGATGGTGAGACACGCTGAAAGCTGTCCTCTGACGTCCAAGGACCACACAGCACACACATGGCCACATTCACACACAGGAAAAAGCTTTCTGTCTGTTTCTCTCTGTCTCTCCCTTCCCTCCCCCACACTCTCTCTCACACCCAGGGAAACACAACTGTAGTATGGCTAATCAGGAATAAATCTCAATTTCATATCTAAAAGATAAATTAGTAAATGATGATGTTATACTATTTGCATTTTGTAATAGAATAATAGAATTTTACAACCATCAGGTCTAAGTGACAATATAGTCAAGTAAAACACTGAAAATGGATTTTTAAAATGCCATTGATACAAATAAAAACTGCATTAACTATTTCCAAAGTTACTAATAATGCAGAGTATGCCTCTGGGAATCAGGGCCACTTCTGAGGAACTGCAATAAAAACTCCACCGTCAACCCTTACTGCTCCGTCTACTCAGACCTGAAACTGGTTCTCTTAGCAGACGCTTTCTAACACACTCATGGCCAGGATATTTGAATAGAAGCAAAATTTTACAAAAAAGGCATTTTAAGAAACACAAAAGCTAAAAGAGCAAACAATTTCCAAGCTGTATTCGGATGATACAGCTTAATGGGTGGTTCCTGGAAGCCCTGCTACCTAGTGAGTGAGCAAGAATGCGTGTGAAGTATTTGCTTTCTTAGGCTATCCTAGAGTTGAAAGAAATATAAATAACCTTTCCGAACCATCCTGTAAGTCACATTAACATAAGAGGATTGATGAATTCAAACTATCACCCTGTTAGCTCAGAACACCCATATTTTCAAGCAGATTTTAAGGGGTTTGGTCAGTATTATTATTATTATTTTTTTAATGACCCATAGATGCTTTCCTGAAGCATAAGGAATTACCTTCTGGTTCCCATCCAGAACCTAGGAGGATGGTTTGATCTGAAGGTAGAGCTGTAGTATAGGAAAGAATTAATGTTGAGACCAAGTTTTGGGTCTGTGTGACTTCTCCTTTATGTGTCCTAGAGTATTCATAAGCAGGGCAAGGTGGGAGGGAATGTAACCAAATTGTAAGGTGAGAAACATTTATGTATTTTTAAAAAGAAAGAAAACTCTTGGAAATTCAGAATGTGATCACATCTATAAAAGCTCAATAAACACTAGGGGATGGGTTGAGGCAGGAGGATCTCAAGTTTTAGACCCTTTTTGTTGTTTTATTTTTTATTTGAGACAAGATCTCATTATGCAGCCCTGGCTGACATGAAACTCACTATGTGGACCAAGCTAGCCTCAAACTCAGCCACTTCTATGCCTCTCAGAGTGCTGGGATTAAAGATGCTCTCTCTCTACACCATTCTGCTTGAGACCCAACCTTATTTAAAAAAAAAAAAAAAAGAAAGAAAGAAAAAAGAGGAGGGAGAGGAGGTAAAGAAAAATTAAAAATTTCAATAGAAACACTGTTGAGAAGGTCATATTTTAAAAGACAGGAGTTAGGGTCTGGAGAGATGACCCATGGTTAGGAGCACACACTGCGCCTCCAGAGGACCCCAGCTGGATTCCCAGAATTAGCGCCAGACAACTCACAATCACCTGCAACTCCAGCTCCGGGGATCACCTCTGAACTTCCCAGCACGTGCATGCAAGTCCACACACCCACATGCGGGCACATAAGTAATTAAAGATAAACAAATCTTCTTACAAAGAAGCTGGAAAGGAGAAGAGACAGGTGCCATCCTGTTATGAAGGGCAGCCTGAAGGTGTCGAGGGCCAATGAGACTTCACTCAGCCCAGAATGTTGAGTTCTAAGCCAGTTGTGAAAAATAAAAACAGTGCAGTCTTGAAATGACTCAGAACTTGGCAAACCCAGACACTCCTAGTAAGGCAGCTAACCTCACTAGGCCGGGCTGTATGTTGGTTCTGTATTTTTTGTCCCTTCGTTGGCTTGAGGCTTTCTGTAAAGATCCTACTCATTCTTGTGCTGTTTTATCACCACCTGAATCTGTTGCTGCTTCAGCTATTGACTGTGGCTCCGAAATCGCTGCCCCGCTGCTCAGGCCGAGGCCCTGAGGGACTTCTGCATCCTCCTGAAACTGCCTCCTGCCACCGCCAACAAATGTAGTTTCCAACCAGATCTCTATCACGTTATTTACCAATAAAGACTTGGGAGTCAGATGCTGGGGTGAAAACCTGCTAGCGCAGAGGGGCCAAGAAGCCACCTTCCTCTTTAGCCAGTGGCCCAGTAAGAGAGTGTCCTTCTGTGCCCTAAACAAAAAAAAAGACTGCCATGCTCAAAGTCCCCCCCACACACTATTTTCTGTGCATCTATCTGTCTTCCAGACTCCCTCTGACTCTCTATGACTACATTCTGTCATTGAGTTTCTGGATCCACCTCCTTGCAGTCTTAGGGTTCCGTGTGATCCAATATCATGAGACAGTTTTGATGTTTGTCCAGAATTAGAGAAGTCTAAGCAGATGATTAGATGCCCTGAACTGGTAGATGGACTGGGAGACAAACTTGAGTGGCAATTCAAGCTTTCAGTGCCTCCTGGCTCCACCATATATCCTGCAGAAGAGAGGAGGCCTATTCTTTGCAGGATTCTTTCTTGCCGTCAACTGGCACAGTGACTAGTTTGGGAACAGTGTGACAAGTCAAGGCATTTAACAACTACAAAATGCCAAGACCCCAGCTCCTGGTTCCCCAGTCTGCTTCCCCAAAACTGACAATTTTGGCCCAAGATAAGAAACGTTTATTTCTGTTGAATCAGATTAGCCCAAGGAAAAAAGATCAAAGAATACAAATTCCCCTAGCTTGTTTCACATTTCAACTCAAAGTCAACAAGACTGGCTGAGGAGATATGGTAGTGGTCTAGTACTTGCCTACCATGCACAAGTCCTGAGCTTGATCCCTAGCACTGAGGTGGAGGGAACAGGAAAAATAAATAAATAAATAAATAAATAAATAAATAAATAAATAAATAAATAAATACCCATCTACTAGTTCAGGACATCCAATCATCTATTTAGACTTTTCCTCTAATTTTGGACAAACACCAAGAATTAATAGAACTCTACAGAAAGCCTCAAACAAACAAAGAAACAACAACAATACAGAACAAAATAGATAAGTAGAGCTTGGATGGAACAAATACATAGTGACTAGAACTGGAAAAAAGAGACAATTCTATGCCATTGGATAGGAACAAGGCATAAGCAGCAACATGTGAGCTATACAAAAAGAGAGATTAGAGACTGATAAAAACTTGGTAATAATGAAAAGCTCAAGAAGGATCAGAAAATTGAAATAAAAGTATTGCAGAAAGAGGAGCAAAACAATTTAAAGAAAAGGCTGGAGAAATTAGAGGGTTATATGTAGGAATTCCAACATTTCTGACAAAAATTTCAGGAGATGGCAACAGAAGAAAAAGGGGGGGGGTTGGAGTCATCAGTAGGATTGCTGCAAGGTGATTTCTCAGAAGAGACCGGTGACAGTCTGTTTCCTGAAGGGGCCACTGGGGATACAGAACAATGGATGAACATAAATGCTTGCCCCAAACACATCATGATGAAATTCCAGTACACAGAGAACAATAAGGCTGGGCAGTGGTGGCACACACCTTTAATCCTAGCACTTGGGAGGCAGAGGCAGGCGAATCTCTGTGAGTTTGAGGCCAGCCTGGTCCATGACAGGCTCCAAAGCTACAGAGAAACCCTGTCTCGAAAAACAAACAAACAACAGCCCCCCCCCAAAAAAAGAGCAATAGGAGTGACGTTTTAACATCACAATTAGAGAATTCTCTATCAAGACAAGATAGTAAAGCCAAAGAAAGAAAGAATAATGAACTTGGGAGGAAAACTTAGGAAATCCTATCAGCTCTCCAACAGCCTGAGGAGTGCTTCCCTGAGAGGAAAAAGGGTAGAATGGAAGGAAGAAAATGATAATACTACCTAATGTCAACTGACCACACCTTAGAAGGTTGTATTAGAAGGTAAACAAAGAAAACTAAGCAGATGGGGTGGGGGAGGCAATAATGCCACAGCATGGGGAGAAGAAGAAATAACCACACACCACAATATTCAACTGGGAATTGTATTTGCATAAACAAGGTGCATCAGATAGTTTATTCAATACAAAAATATCTGAGAGGCTAGGGCACAGGGATACAGAGGATGGTGTAAGAGAGCTGCATGCTCATCAATTGTAAGAGATGATTATGCCTAAAAATCACAGTTCCAAAGGATATAATCCAGGCATATTTAGAAATACATATATTTCTAAATATATATGTGCACTAATATATATGCACTGAATATATAGATATAGATGCACCAAAGAAGTGGCCTCTAAGAAAGAAAATGGAAGTGTGAGACATGATACAGTGAGACACTGTGCTTTACTATAAATTTAAAGCATTGCTTAACTTCTTTTTTTAAGGTTTTGCTTTAAACAGGGTCTTTCTGTGTAGCCTGGCTGGCCTGGAACTCACTATGTGGACAAGGTTGGCTTAGAACCCACAAAAATCTACCTGCTCCTGCCTCTGTCCCTGCCCCATCAAGTGCTAGAATTAAAGGCAAGCTCCACCACACCCAGTAGTATTTTACTTTTAAGTGATGTGCATATAATAGTATGTACAAATGATGAGCATATCATAGTATGTGCCTTTGCTAGAACAATTGATTTCTTTAAAAATATGGTTGGTTTTTTTTTTTGTTGGGCAGTGGCGGTGCATGCCTTTAATCCCAGCACCTGGGAGAAAGAGTTAGGTGGATCTCTGTGAGTTCAAGGCCAGTCTGGTCTACAGTGCTAGTTCCAGGACAGGCTCCAAAGCTATAGAGAAACTCTGTCTTGGGAAAAAAAATATGTTTTTTTTCTTATTTATTTATTTTCCATGTGCATTAGTGTTTTGTCTGCATGTATGTCTGTGTGAGGGTGTCAGATCCCCTGGAACTGGAGTTACAGACTGTTATAAGTGTCCATGTGGGTGCCAGGAACTGAACCCCAGTCCTCTGGAAGGACAACTGATGTGGGATTCCCCTCTGTATCCTGTGAATACCACTGGTGAATAAAGAAACTGCTTTGAGCCTATAGCAGAGCAGGGCAGAACAGAGCTAGGCAGGGGGAAACTAAACTGAATGCTGGGAGAAAGAAGGTGGAGTCGAGGAGAAGCCATGTATTCCCACCAGAGACAGATGCTGGAACTTTACCTAGTAAGCCACAGCCTCATGGTGATACACAGATTAATGGAGATAGGTTAATTTAAGATATGAGTTAACCAGAAATACTCTTAAGCTATTGGCCAAACAGCATTGCAAATAATATGGTTTCTGTGGTGATGATTTTGGGGCTGAGCAGCCGGGAACAAATAAGCAGCCTCCTACAACAGACAACCAGTGCTCTTAACTACTGAACCATCTCTCTAGCCCTCAAAATATGTTTTTTCAAACTGAAAAATAAAAATATGAAGAAGTTCAGTCTCTCACAAACTCAGTGTACCAACATGGTAATAAACTACTCACTCCTCTACCTAAGGGCTATTCCTTCCCTCCCTCTGAGCATCTAGCACAGATCAGGCATGCCATCAATGTTTCTTGCTTAGGTGATTGCCTCACCCATTACTCAATCTGTCAAAACCATTAGTGGGCTTCTGGAATGGGGATATGGTTCAGTGGGCAAGCATGAGGACTTAAGTTCAGATACTCAGGACCCACTTGAAGGCAGATATGGTAGCATACATCTGTAATTCCGGCACACTTTGTGGGAAGCTGAGAGGAGACAGGTGAGTTCCTAGAAGGTTGGCATACACAGCAGCAAAAATCACAAGACCCTATTCCAACAAGGAAGGCAAGGACTGACACCTAAAGTTATCCTCACCTCTGTATGCATGTGTGTGCCCACATTCACACACACACAAACATACACACCACACACACACACATACACACCACACAATTAATGAGTTTCTTGATCTTTGTTAACAGAAAACTAAAAAAAAATAGGTATAGGGTGGCTGCTCAATGATAAAGCACTTGCCTTGCATCCAAAAGGTCCTGGGTTCTATCCTATGAGAAAAGACAAGACACAGAAAAAATTCGTAGCTACTACTGAATGTTGGATTTTGCTCTACATGCAAAGCATGTATCCCATTGTTTAATTTTTACAAGTCTATGAAGGATATACTTAGAATGGACAAGGAAACTAAAGGACAGTGAGTTTATATCATTCATTAAAAGTTAAGAAGCATCAAAGCTGGACCTAAGCCCAGACTCTGGAATCCTCTGCTCAGACATCAATTATAAGATTCTGTTCTCTTCTGAGCACCCTACCCCATGTACACATTTCCAAAGTAGAATGAATGCAGCCTTAAGAAACTGAATGGGCTAAGAGAAGACCAAAAGCCATGAAGCAGACAAGTTTCAGTGGCACTAGTCTAATCTGGTAAGGATTGGATTTGTTCTTGTTATCTTAAGTATGACAATTCTAATTAACCTGAGATTAGTTGGAAATGTACTTCAGTTAAGGAGGAACTTTCCATATGGTTTGTATTACAATCAGGATGCACTTGAGACAGACTAGCTTTGTGCGCCTCTGTGTGTGTGTGTGTGTGTGTGTGTGTGTGTGTGTGTGTGTGTGTGTGTGTGTGTGTGTGTGTGTTTTGAAGCACGTAGGCATGTAGGCCTGGCTGCCCTATGTAGACTAGGCTGGTCTCAAACTCAAAACTTAACACCTGCCTCAGTCTCACAAGTACTGGATTAAAGGGATGTACCACCAAACCTTGCCTCAAACTAAAACGGCTCATAGTTTTGGAAGTTCAAGAACGTGGTCCTGGCAGCAGTTCAGCTCTGATATGAAACCCTCTTGCCTTTATCACATTACTATGGACCACTTGTGTGACTTCATAGATCATGGAGTCAGAGAGGACAGAATCTCACAGTCCTTTGCAAGGGCACACATCTCCAGTGCCTGGAGAATTTCCCACTGGGCACTATTTATTAAAGATCCACCCGCCAAGAACCCACTGAGGACCAACTATGTCATACATGAACATTTGGAGGGGGCCAACAGCATTGGAAGCAGCCATTGGAATGCAACTGCTTTGAAAGTCGTCTCAGCACTGCAAATCATGAGCACATCCACCCGGGGGGGCTTGCGTTTCTTTCACTGCACCCTCCTAAAACATCTTTTCAAACACCCCAGAGACAAAGAGTGTGGCAGAAGTGGCACTGCCTTTTTAAGTCAATGGCACACATGGACACAGGTGGGAGAGTTTAATGCTTACAGGAGAGTCTTTAAGAACAGATAATTTTCTAATTTTAATTTACTTAGGAAGATTCACTTCTGTGTTTCAAAATATCATTATACTACTTTCTTGATTTTTTCAGCATTAGGCATAACCCACAATCTTAGGTAAAGATTCTTTCCTTTCTTCCCCAACCACAGTATTTACATATACTCTTGCCATGCCTTGGTTATCCCAAAAGAGAGTATAGATGGTTTGCTTATGTCAGTCACTAGTGCACAGACCATCAGAAGTACATAAACTCTTCAGAGCCAAGTCATCAGATCAACCATGATTACTTTTTTCCTTTCCTACACAACCGCATGTCTTTCCCTTTACTTAGTTTTCTATGTACTTATCAGTAATCCAAAACCTCAATTTTCTGCCAAATGTATGCATTTCCTTCCAAGACATTAAGATATATCAGATGTTCTAGTCGCGTCAGCTCTTTGAAGGCACCTTCTGGCTTATCCTAATGAGGACTGCTTACCCAATGGCGTCCTACCCCGGACATGGGCACATCTGCCATGACCTGGCACTCCCCTTGCTTCTCTCCTGTTTCCTTCTCTACCTTATCTCTCTTCCCTTGTTTCCTCAGCTGCTTGAATAGTCTCGCCCACAGCAGGTTCTTGAGAACAGTTATGTGGAGGTGAACTTCTCAACCTTTTCATGGCTACATGTCCTGACACCTTCGCAGGCTTCAGATTTGTACTATAGCTTCAAGTGTTTCTGTGGAGACATCTAGAGACACCCTGAGAGATGCCTCTTTGGATGTGAGATTTGGTTTTTGTCCAGTTCTGCAAAATGTGCCTTAATTCCTTTGATGACTTTTCTTCTTTCCCCTTAGCAACATCATGCCCTCTGGACTGATCCTGCTTTAGCTGGCTTTTCCTCCTGGTTTCTAGCTCTTATTCCTTTCTATTCTAATTCCTGAGATGTTTCCTCAGCATTATCTTGGAAGCTTTCTGTTGAAATACTCATTTTTATGTCATTGTTAATTTATAAGACCTTTCTAATGGCAGTAACTGTGTTTTCAGTCATCTGTAGTAGGAGAGGAGGAGCGACCCACCCCACCCGGCTCCTGTCCGTCCAGCGCAGGGCCCCTTGTTCCGTCCCGCCCGGCTAGCTTAACTCCCGAAATAATTACACAGAAACTGTATTCATTTAAAACACTGCCTGGCCCATTATATCTAGCCTCTTCTTGGCCAACTCTCACATCTTGCTTTAACCCATATCTAGTAATCTGTGTATCACCATGGGCTTGTGGCTTACCGGGAAGATTCTAACCTATGTCCATCTCAGGCCAGAGATTCATTGTGGCTGCCTGTCTCTCCTTCTTCCCAGAATTCTGTTCTGTCTACTCCGCCTACCTAAGGGCTGCTCTATCAAAAGGCCAAGGCAGTTTCTTTATTCAACCAATGAAAGCAACCAAGGACTCCTACACCAGTCACCTGTTTTAATTTTGTGGTTAAAATATTTTCCTTTGCATCTCTGAAAACCACTTTCTTCTTACAAGTGTCCTCCTTCCTAGGTAATCATTGTTCTTCTCTGAGAAAGCAATCGCCAGCTATTTGAACATTTGGTCTTTATCTTTCATTTGAAGCTGGTCTTGGAGGCCTGCTGTTCTCTGGTTTTCAGTTCTTTGAAGTGTCAAAGTTAACTAGGAAACCTGCGTTTTGAATGTGGCTTGCCCCATTCTGTTTGGCTGTGAAGCAATCCTGTTCCTGGCTGGTTGGGCCACTGGCAGCCTCAGCAGCATTGGGCATGTCTCCTTGAGCAGGCCATACCCCTGACTATAGCCTCCCTGCTTGGAATTTGTGGTTCAGGTTGATGGGAGTCTGACGTTCCCAGTGCATCATGGACAGTGCCTCTCTGTCCTGCCTTCCTCTACCTTAGTCCAAAGAATTTTATATCTCACAGGAAACAGGCGTTCCAGGCCTCTCAAAGGCTTGAGCCAGAATGAGGCAGTGATCTGTCACCACTAAATCCAGGACTCTACCTGCTTTTTAGCTTTTCTATCAGTCACCTAACTGAAGACCTTCTCCTTCGCCCAAGTCCTATAGGCAGTGTTTCCATTTCCCAAAGTCCCTCGGAGGTCCTGACACTGTGACCAGGGATTCGGTTTTCTCAGCATCCACTGTTCCCAGGTCTTCAAGCCACTTACCACTTGTCCACATGCTTCCCCCGCAGAACACTCCTGCTGGGTCTCCTCTCTCCTTCTTTTGTCTTTGTGGGCTGGTGCATTTTGAAAATACTCTGCAATGTAAGTTCAGTGGTTGAAGAGGGAGCTGAAGACACATGTCCACCTTCCATCTTTAGACTGAAGTCTCCCCGTTCTGTTCGGGGCAGCTCTCACAGAAAACTCATACCTGCTCAAAAGCGACACAGGTCCCCCAACGTTTCCAGAAAATATACAAGGAGTGGGAGTTTTATTGTCTCTGGTGAAAAGCATTGTTACTCTTTTAAAAGGACACTATCCACAGGCTGCAGGGATGGCACAGTTAGCACAAGCATTAGAACCTGAGTTTGAATCCCTACAACTCACATAAAAAGCCAGGCATCACAGTACACGGCTGGGCAGGGATGGGAACAATCCTGGAGCTGGCCCTGGCCAGTTAGATTGTCCAGCCAGTCTAGCCAAAGCAGTGAGCTCTGGGCCAATGAGAAATCCTGTCTCAAAAAATGGAATAGAGACTAAGGCACCCCAGAACTAGTGTATAAGTAGGGCATCAACAGCTTTTAGGAGCCCTTCTCTTCATTGGGTTCATCCAGCCCACTGTTCTGTGGCTGCTCTTAATCAGCAGCTCCCATAGGTGTAGAAACTTTCACCTAAACCCCCTGTTCAAAGGCTAGAGTTTTATCTCCAAACCCAGCCAGTTAGACTCAGTGGTCACTCACTGAGTAATTTTTATGCACAGCATTGGGCTAGATGCTCTTGGCAACAAAAATGATTTTCAAGATGTGTCTCTTCTCTCAGGCAGTTTCTAGTCTGCTTAGGGTGAGTGGGATGAAACCATCAGAGACAGGAAACGGGAGCAGGGTACAGTGAGGGGACATAGTCATACCGCTTGCTTGCTGAGGTTTCTATGTTCCTTCCGTCTTCCATTTTGAATCACAGTCCCTTAAAGATAAGGAATACGTCCGTCCCATGTATGACACTGGAAAATTATTCTGATTGTTTTGGTCACATCAGGTTCCAGTTCGTGAGTCAATCTAATGCCACTAAATGCCAGCCAAGTTCACCTCCAGTCAAGAATGTCCCCATGCAGCTTCAAATATTTGGTGTGTGGTGGGGGCGGGGGGAACTACTTGAGATGAAAATTTTGAAAACTCTTTTCCCTTTCTCATCTCCTCCTCACTTCCCTTCTTTTCCCTCCCTCCATTCCTCCCTCCCTCCCTCTCTCCTCCCTCCCTCCTTCCTTTCTTCCTTTTTTTTCTTCCCTCCTTTCTTCCTTTTTTTCTGTTGTAGGAGGATGAGCAGAAGGGATTTTGGGGATACAATTATAATATCCATCACAACCCTATTCTAGAAGTGGCTCAGAAACACGAGCTCAGAAAGTCCATGCGACTGGTCTGAAGTTACTCTGAGTCAACTCTTACTCTTTGTAATCCTCAACTGTGTCTAGTTGAGAGAGGACTCTAAAAACACCATTCGGGCCGGGCGGTGGTGGCGCACGCCTTTAATCCCAACACTCGGGAGGCAGAGGCAGGCAGATCTCTGTGAGTTCAAGACCAGCCTGGTCTAAAAGAGCTAGTTCCAGGACAGGCTCCAAAGCCACAGAGAAACCCTGTCTCGAAAAACAAACAAACAAACAAACAAAAACACCATTTGGGAGCATGCAAACTCAGCTGCTTTATATAAGCTTAGCACATATAGGTTTACACTAAGATACTCTCTCCAGAAGAGAAGAGTGGAGACATTGGAAATGTCATCATATGACCATTTCAAAAATTGTCTCAAATATTGTGATGTATATTCTTCCTCAACTGAAATTCTGTGAGTGGGGGAGAAAGAGAGAGGAAGAGAGACAGAGAGACTCATTAGGGTCTTCCAGATTCTTTGTCTGAAGTGGCGCTGGGGGAAAGAAAAGCTATCTAATTCATAGTTATATAGATTAGCCCTAAAAACATGACCTATGTTGACCCCTTGATCCCCAAAGTTGGAATATCTCGGCACACTTGAAAAGAACTCAGCCCAAGCCAAGTGAGCTCTGAGCTCTTTGATGGCCCAGAATTATCTCATTCCTGACCTCACTGTCTCCCTTGCCTGCTGCTGTATAGGAGAATCTTTCTAAGTGTCTTCCTCAAAGTGGTCTCATGCGCAGGAGCGTTCCCAAAACCACACCCACACTTGGGGAAGACCAGCTCCTCCCTCACTACCATCCCAGCAGCAGACTTCAATCAGGGACTCACTGGTTAACCAGAAGGAGAAGGTGGTTTCCTGGAGTCTTCCCCGCCACACCCACCTAGAGCACAGCTGTTTGTTGTTTGGTTTCCTGCCTTTTCCGTCTTTGTCATGTGTTCCACAGCTAAGGGTAGAAATGGCGTCCAGCTTACTCACTAGTACCCCACCAGTATTGCATTCTTCCTTTGTTTGTTCACATGTTTGTTCATCCATTGATGGATTCATTCAACATGATCCCAAATACCTGCGCAGCTAACTGAGAGCCTCTGTATCGTGAGAACTCACTGAAGAGGGGCTGCAGGAGAATGGGCAGCAAGACAGGGAGGCTGCTCACCGAGCTCCTTCAGTGCTCACTCACATCTTTGCAAGTTCCGCTCCTTGTTTCTGGAGGACCGAAGAGCCTGTGGGTAGCAGGTGAGGAATTGCAAGACTCCTCTACCAAGGAGAGGTACTGAGTTTCTCACTTTTCCCAGATGGGCAACAGGAAGAGTGGCCTCTGTACGATGGCATAGCAAAGGCCCGCGCAGAGTCTGTCTGAAGTCTCACGATTACTGAAACTCCACCATGCTCCAAGGAAAGGGAGCCAGGCACTAAGTCTGGACAAGCAGACAGAAGCAGGTTACAGAGGCCTGAAATGGGAAGACCTTGAAGCATACTGAAAGTTTTTGATTAAGTAAAAGTAATTTCTTTTAAATTGGCAAATATGTATGTATTTATCAAGTCTAGCATGATCTCTGTATGCATTATAGAATGAGTAAATTGAGATGATAACATATATATTACCTCACACACTTAATTTTGTGGTGAAGATACTTAAAGTTCGTAATTTTCAAGAACATAATATGTTGTTGTTATCAACAATAGTCATAACATGCCACACAGTAGAGCTCTTGAATTTATTCCTTCTAAGTAAAATCCTGCATCCTTTGACCAACACCCATCCCCAACTTCAGAGAATGGCACGATAGGATCCTGTGTCAGGAAGCTTGTCCTTCCTACTCCCGCTGCTGGCAGTAGGAGAGAATAGAAAGGAAGGCCATGGAAGGGAAAGATTTAGGGTAAAATCAGGCAGGCTATCATGGATTCTGACCTTAGGGAGTAAGCACAAAAAACAAAAGAAGAGATTAAGGAAAATTTGATGGAGTAGAACACACAGGTCCCAAGGTGAGGGGAGACTTCACCTTATCTGCACACTGACTACAACAGAGTGAGCCGATTTGGAGAAGGGTGTCTGAGTGGAGCTGACTTGGCAGTGCTACAGGACGTTCAAGTGGAAGGGTACACAGGATTTAAAATACTCTCAGAGGCAATGGCTGCTACCATAGCAAACAGTGTTGAGGAATTTCCCCAGAGAGAGTGTGTGGGGAAGGACAATGAGGGGCTAGATGAATTTCTGGGAACACATGAAGAAGTCATCTTGCAATTAAAAGAACTGAGAAAAACAAATGTGGTCGTCAGCTCCTGCTTTGGCTCCAACGCTGTTTCTTCTCATACAACATAGGTGTGAGCGAGCCTCTACTATAAACTTGTGCCTCAGTCTGTTTGTACCAGAATTTCTTCTGGGCCACCAACCAGCTCCCAAATCATGACAGGGAGACTTACTATTATTTATGAATGTTCAGCCTTATCTTAGCTCTTATTTTAATCTGTTTCTCTTTATCTATGTTTTGCAGATAAAAATAAAAGTCTTGGGGCTTTTTACTTTTCTTTCTGTTATATCTCACTTTCCTGCTGTCTCCATGGCTGACTAGCAGCTGCCTAGCTTCTGGCCCCAGGCATGTTCCTCTCTTTCTCCCTCATTCTTCTTCTCCTCTTGAGCCTAGATCTCTCCTCCTACTTAATTCTCTCTGCCCATCAGCCCAGCCTATTCCATTCCTGCCTAGCTATTGGTCATTTAGCTTTTTATTAGACCAATCAGGTGCCTTAGGCAGACAAGGGGCAACAGCAACATACCTTTACATAATTAAACAAATGCAGCACAAACAAAAGTAACATATCTTTGCCTAGATAAAGTAATATTGCACAGCATTCTGAAGGACCTAAAAGAGTCCGAACAGTCAGAATTAAAAGAAATTTGGGGTCAGAGTGGGGCTTTGTAGCAGAGTGCTTGCCTAGCATGCACAGGTCTGGGTTTGATCCCTAGCACCACGAAGCAAAAACAAAACAGCAAATCTGGGAATAGGACAATTTTCTTGAAACTACTGTTTGCATGTGGCTTGAACCTAGCTGTGTTAGTTATAAGGGAAGCATCAGAGAAAACAAAAGGATAGCTCCAGCCTGGTGGTGGTGGTGGTGGTGGTGGTGGCGGCTGCTGTGGTGGCTGCTGTGGCGGCGCACACCTTTAATCCCAGCACTTGGGAGGCAGATCTCAATGAGTTCTAGGCCAGCCTGATCTACAAAGCAAGTTCCAGGACAGCCAGGATTGTTACACAGAGAAACCCCGTTTCGAAAAAGCAAAGGGGTGGGGTAGGACAGCTCCCTCCTCTACAGCTGCCTGGGGGCAGGGAGAGAATCTGACCAACCTAAAACTAATGATTCAAGATGCCAAGGTTCTTCAGAGACAGGCGATGCTAAGAGAAGGACAGAACTCTCAGAGACATATGGAGAGACCAACCTTCCCCTCCCTCTTCAGTGTAATAGGGTGTGTGTGTTGATGGGGGGGCTCTAACAGAACGGAGTTAAGATCCCAGTCCCTACCATTTGGTGACCTATAACATATAAAGATATTATTTAAACTCAAGAAATAGAGGCTTTCATGGGGCTGGAGAGATGGCTCAGAGGTTAAGAGCACTGCCTGCTCTTCCAAAAGTCCTGAGTTCAATTCCCAACAACCACATGGTGGCTCACAACCATCTGTAATGGGGTCTGGTGCCTCTGGCCTACAGGCATACACACTGACAGAATATAGTATACATAATAAATAAATAAATATTAAAAAAAGAAAGAAATAGAGGCTTTCCATTTGTAGAAAATTTGGTAGACAAATCCTGGTCTCTGTTGATTAGAGGTCATGGAGGTGCTTACCCTGCAAAGGTAAGGAGGGGCAGAGGTCCATGGCACAGTTGCTCTGTAGCTCAGTCTGAGTGGTGATTGCATACGGAGTACAAATGCAAAAATTCTTCTTCTCATCTAAAACTTGGACATTTTACACAAAGTCTACACCACTAAAAATGGGTAATCTGAAGCATACTTAATATAGAATGCATTCTACAGAGACACCCCAGAGAGAAATAAAAGTTGTATATCAGTCGGAGGGGAGAAATAGAATTTCTTGAGGATTAATCTACTCTCGTGCTGGAAAAGAAGAAGAAAATGGAAGACCCAGTGCGACCCTAGAACTTACAGAAGGACAAAAGGACTGGCAGGTAGGACAGTCAGAAGTTGTGAGCAGGGTGGGATGCTCGCAGGGAGATGCAGCCCTGCTAGATGGCAATATTCAAGGGGAGACCTTCGGAGTGAAAGCCGAAATGAAAAGGAAGTAAAGGTCATTAAATCTGAGGAGGTGTTCAAAGAAATGGAATACTTAGTGGTCATTGTGTGACCACTAAGGCTCCTGAATGAGGTGGCAAGAGCTGCACTCAAAGTGTCTAGGAAAATGGCCAAGGACACGAACGTGTGAGATGATGAGATGACAGCAAATCACTAAAATTTTGGCCACTGATTTATGGCTATCTTATTATTTTTATTACATGTATGTAGATGTGTGTGTGTGTGTGTGTGTGTGTGTGTGTGAACGCCACGACATGTATGTGGAAGTCAGAGGACTACTCTGTAGAGTCTATTCTCTCCACCCACTTTTATGTGGGTTCCAGGGACTGAACTCAGGTCTTACTAGCTTTGTAAGGCACAAGCTCTTTTGCCTGCTGAGCCATCTCCTGGGCCATTATGAGAGCTTTGTGGTGATAAGGAAAGGGGAGAATGAAGTAGATGAACAGTAATGGTACATGTTGCCAAATGGGTTTTATAAGTGAGAATAGTTATATGGTTATATGTATATCTATATGTAGCAAGAATAGTTTACTCTTGAAAGTGATGGAAAAGCTCTTGGTGCTGTGTGTCCCTTTTCTTCAAGAGCTCTTTACGCTCCCCAACCTTAACAGACTAGCTGAGACTGCTTTCAACACTTCTTCCTCCATTAAGAGTCCTTTAGAAGGGTGTCTCCCAATGCCGGAGTATAATCGATGTTTAGTGATGGAAGAAGGTAAGGAAGGAAGACAACAAGGAAGGGTCAAAAGTCTAAGGATAACACCAGTTCAAATTTTAAAGCCCCACCAATCCAGTCACCATGGCATGGTGGGGTAAGTGAGTATGAATAGCTGAATGCTGTGAGATACACATATGCTTTGAAAAGGTCATTTGTAAATGATGCCTTAACATTTAAAAGTCTTTGTATTTATTACATGTATTGACAATTAACTAATAACTGAACTGATCAACTGTCAAATGATAAAAAGAAACCCACTTTCTAGCCGCTCACCGAAAGATGATCACTATAATGAACCTGCTCCTACCCTAAGAAATGGGTTGAAAGGATGAGAGCCAACTGGTGACTGTAATATACTCAATGCACATGGGCGGAATATCCCCAAGTCTTACTGAATGAAGCAAGAACAGCATGATTCAAAAGTTATCATCACTTCCATTACCATCATGATCACATCTACCCCATGCAAAGAACATGCCACAAAGTTCCCAAGTGAGCCAGGTGGAAATCCAGAGTTGCACAAGTCCAGGTAAGGAAAAGCTTAATCTATAAACACTTCTTCTAGGAATTAGATCACCTCTCCTAAATGACTGTTTCACTCTGGGAGACACAGGATGGCACACGGCTCACAGGACAGATGGCAACCGTCAGGAGCCTGGCTAGGAGAAGCCTTCTCGACCCAGCACAGTCTTACGGTCTTTCTTGGCTCTTGGCTCTTTTTGGCCCCTTGCCTTTTGCTGCCGTCTCTTTGTGGGTCTCGCCATGGCAATCAATCAAGAAACTGGAGAGTAGTAAAACCATGTGCCCAAGGAATTGCAAAGGGAAACACATTTCATGTTAAAAAAAAAAAAGAAGAAGAAGAAGAAAAAGAAAAGAAAAGAAAAAAATAGTCCTCCCTATGGTTGTTTAGCCTCCGTGCAGCCAGGCTTGGAAGCTTTGGGGAAACCTGCATGCTCTACGGACCTACTTTTCCAGTGGTCTTGTGGAGATCTCAGTATTCTGGCCCCTACAACTTGAAATTGAGCCACAGGCTGGTTTTACAGCTTCATTTTCCCCTGCTCTCCAACCCATGTGAACTAAGATACATTGTTTTGGGAGCTTTCTTAAATTATATTATAGGTATTTTAAAGATGTCCTTTGAAATGGGCATGGTAGCACACACCTTTAGCCCCAGCACTTGGGAGGCAAGCAAGTGAATTTCTGTGAGTTCAAGGCCAGCCTGGTCCACATAGCAAGATCCAGGCCAGGCAAAGCTACAAAATGAGGCCCTGTCTTAAAAAACAAACAAACAAAAATCCTAACATTTAGTCTGAAGATGTAGTGGTTTAGACTTATTTTAATATAATCTCATAATAAAAATTGTACTAATTTTCTTTTAAAAGCTCCCAAATTTAGAGGCTTCAGTCATATGAAAAGATAAGAATAAATTCCAGGGAAGGACTTGCTTGAGGTAGCAATAAGACTGAAGAAACTCTGATTACATCTGAGTGGAATGAAGGTCATAACAAGATTTTTAACAATTCCTTTCTACGCATCACAGATGTGATCAACAGTTCGTTCCATAAACGATTTACTTTCCCTGTTCACACAGGGTACCAGTTTCTATATCATCTAGTTAGATAAAGTTCACAGGCTTGGCTACTAACAAGAACAGCACAGAGTGAGCAAAACAAAACAAAAACAGCACTAGGTACCTGACAAAGAGCCTTATCATGTTACCAAGGGCGGTGTCTCAAGAAGGTACAAGAGGTGGGTGCGTCCTTGGCTGGCCTAATAGCCCCAAGTTGAGCTGTTACTTAAAGTGTGACTAGACTGAATCTTTCAAAATCACAGATTCCTGAGCTCCACCTGAGCCCCTAGGAAGTAGAAATTCCAAAAGAAGGGCCCAATAATCTACATTTAAAGGTACTCCAGGAGGTCTGTATTGTCACTGCAATTTTAGATGTGGCATCAAAACGGCATAATTACTTTATATTGCTTTTGGATTTCATGGAGTAAGCAACTTTGTGATTTCCATTATTCATGTCAGTTTTAAGACACTAGGAAAAAGCAAATAAAATCATTTGCTGTCATGCAGTGACTGTGTGATTGGGATGACAATAACTTCATAGGGTTGTTCGGAGAATTACATCACATAACAAATGCAGATTAAGTCATGATGAGAACAATATGGCAAACAGTTCCACCCTTGAACAAAACAGCCACAAGGGGTGTGGGGTAGTTTTGCATGAGTAGCACTAGGCTGTCATGATTCTGTTCAGCAGGAAGTCTGTTCTTAGTTATCTCCTGAGCTTGGACTAGTCACCTCTGGTCCGCCGCCAATATTCTCATCACAAACTAGAGCGAGACAAGAACACTCAGAATCACTTCAAGTGCTTAGCATCCCAAATACCTCTGTACAAAAGAGGCAAGAAGTAGAGGCCACAACGGTATAAATCCTAGAAAAACTCACGTCGGGCAACATTCATGAGGAAAATTTCAATACAGTGGGAAAGGTATTATAAAGAATGCAACGGAGAAAAGCTTTCTTCAGTATAACACAAATTTTAGTAACAGCAAATTTTGCATATATTAAAGATATAGTCTAAGAACACAACAAAGTATACAAGCATTACTCTAAAAGGAAGCATATAGGACCCATGTGTTTATTTAAATTACATTTTTATATTTTTAAACCACAATTAAAAATCTTAGTGGCAATAAAACAAAATTATACTGAAGTATGTAAAGTGCTTTTTAAAAATAGGTATAGGAGCTGGAGAGACAACTCATTGGTTAAGAGCACTGACTGTTCTTCTAGAAGACATAGATTCGATTCCCAGCACCCAGATGGTGGCTCCCAACACTCGGTAACACAGCGCTAGGAGATCTGAGCCCTCTTCTGGCCTTCACAGGCACCAGACATGCACATGGTTCACAGACATAGATGCAGGCAAAATACCTATACACACAAAATAAAACTAAAATTAAATTAAATTTTAAAATAGTAATAAATACTTAACAATAAATTATCTCTTTTTGTGGGGGTGGAGTATCGAGGTAGGGTTTCTCTGCGTATCCCTGGCTGTCCTAGAATTTAATTTGTAGACTCAGAGATCTGTCTTCTTCTGCCTCCAGAGCACAGGGATTAAAGGTGTGCACCACTACTGCCTGGGTAAATAAATTAAATAGGCATAAATTTACTCTAAATATGTTAACTAAACCCATAGTTAATTTATACATTGTATGCAAATTCTAATTAGAATTTTAAAATATCTTCTGGAACTTGAATAAATGATGCCAAAGTTAATGAGATGTAGTGGATGAAAAATAGTGAGAGAAAGTGGTAGTGAAGAAGGTAATGAAGGCAAGGTACTTGCTAGGCAGTGAGAGCCACTTTAAAGTCAAAGTGATCTGTACACCGTGACCCTGATGCTGGAGAGTCTGTGACTGGACAGAGGTGAACCAGAAAGTACAGGAGCTGACTGGTGCACATAGTCTTACTTGATAGTGAAATGACAGTGCTATCAATAGGAAAATGCATGATTAGCCAATACATAATATTGGGGAGTTACAGACAGAGCTTTTGGTATTTGAATATTGGCATTTTGCCTCACTTCACCAAAATTAGTTCAAAGTCAACTGAAGGATCAAATTTTAAAAAGAAGAAAGAAAAAAAATGGCACCACCCTGGAAGAAAATACTGTGAACATTTACATAACAGCGAAATGAGAAAAGGCTTCATATACATGGAATTATGACAGAAACTATAAACAGGATCTTCATTTTACAAAAGAAAAAAATGAAGTACAAGGAAACTAAATAGCTTACCCAGAGTCACACCACTTTGAGAGTGGGGGACCTGGGCCCATGTATTCTGACTCCAGGTTGGTGACCATTCTGATTATTGCAGCTTGGGTTTCATCTGACGAAGGAAAAAAAGGAAGAGCAGAAGAGAGCACCCAGAATGTAGAGAAGCAGGTCCAGAGCATGCTCAATTCTAAAGCATGTGCAGGCATAGTCACTCTCACACAGTGAGAGTAGATGTCATTTCCATCTGTCACCTGACACATTTAACAATGCTGAGTACCCAGTGTGTGCCACAGAGCTGGAAACGGAGTTTTCTGTTCACCACAATGGGAAAAACTGGAACCACCTTTGCAGAAAGCAAGGCAGCAAAGCTTATCAAAAGCTGTAAACGGTGGGGGTTCTTTAATTCCACAAGTCCCCTTCTAGATCTTTCTTCTGAAGAAAGTGCCAAGTGAGGGAAAACTGCAGCCCATTCACTAGGGCATTACGTGTGTAAGAAAATGCAAATGCGACCCGCGGCTATAAAATTGAGCTGATGCAATACACACAGAGAAACAGAAGGCTATATCAGGTATACTCTGACATCAATTATTCTGGAATGGTGACAATAATATGTTGCCAAGTTTTAAAATGAAGAGGGCAGGCAGCACAGTATGGTAACTCTTTTGCAATATAAAGTGTCTAGAAAGATCAGATGCAGGGAGAGACGGCTACACAGCTACACTAGTGCAGCTAGTGCTGACTTCAGACTCGCAGAATTATGAATGGGTTTTCCTTTGTGCTTTTTGGTGTTTTCCCAATTCTCTCTACTGAACATGTTCTGTAGACAAGGAGGCTAATACTCATTCCAAAGAAAAGGGGTAAGAAAGCCCAGAGCATTTCTCCAGCCAAGAACAATGAATGAAACTCAGTGTCAGACTACCAAAAGGTAGAGAGAATGCCGGTGGGCCTAACTAGGGACAATGGCTCACTTGGGCCTTCTCAGATGTCAGGCAGTTGGCAGAACTCTAGAAAAAGCTTTGTAAGGGATCAGAAAGGGAGGACAAGAGTGCAATTCTACACTGCACCTGGTTGTGTCACCCTGGCTAGGGCTGTGTAAACATGGCAACTGTGGAGCAGGGACCTGAAGCCGGTGGGAAGGAAGGCGGCTCTCATAGCTGAGTTCAGATCAGTACTGATTCACAGATAACGTAGGCAAGAAGGAACAGGAAGAGGGTGTTGCTCCCCTGCTAGAAATCATTAATACTGTTTCATACATAGGTATGGAGATAACAGCCTCATTAGTTACACGGAGCTTTAGCTCAGTAATAAGTGCTCCATCTCCAGCGACCACTCATGTTATATTCTGAGGTTAGAGGTAGAAGGTCCCTCCTTTTGTCTAGAAAACCCTATCAGACTTCACATCAAAATCCCTGTGGCTGAATTGGCAGCACTTCATAGAATGCACTCAGAATGGATTGTTCTACTTTGGAGCAAAAAAAAAAAAAAAAAAAAAAAAAAAGTAGAAGTTCCTGATGCAATGCCAACACTCCTACATCTTGCTGAATTTATGTTGTTAATCTGGAGTCCGGTTATAAATACTACTGGCCAGCAGAGTTGGAGGTTGAAGGGTTGGAAGCAGGAGAGAAAAAGAGGAAATACTTCAACCATGAAAAAGACCATCACTTTCCATTTCTGTGATGTCAGAATAATTGAATGTTCGGTTGTAGATTTCAACATAAAGGGAGAATGGGTTTTGGTGTCGTAGGGAGAAATAAATCAGGAAGAGACTTTGAAGCTACTCAGGGAAGTGGCGAGAGAGAGCACTGTAGACAGGGGGTGCCTCCTCCATTCAGGGACCCTGGGAAGGTGTCGGTTATGTGTAGTGGCTGGGCCTCTTTCCCTGTCAGAAGAGGGATTCCTTCAAGAAAGTGAAGAAGAACTTCTGACTTCCGGCAAGGTTCGACACTCAAAAGTTTTCTGATGATGCCCACAGTGCCTTCCTTCACTTCACCCCCACCCGAAATATATCACACTCCCGCCTGGGATGGCTGAGGGAAGCTCCCACTGGGAAAGATGTATTTGCTATAACATTATTTGGGGCTTTTTGGTCAGTGTTTCCATAAAGAGTGGAAGGAGACTTAGATTCTTAGCCTTTGCCTTTCTATGTGAACTTCCATTTCATGGGCCACAATATTATTATTACTATCACCATCATCATCATTATTATTATTATTTTATTATTACTGATATTTTACTACTAACTGGGGAACAGAGGCTCTACTGAGGTAATAAATTACTAACTGCTTCTGTAGCAGAAGAACACTTTGTTTTCCCTAACAAATACTGACCAGAATGTACCACCTATACCACCTGAACCGTCTGTACCACCTGAACCACCTGTACCACCTGAACCACCGGTACCACCTGAACCACTGGTACCACCTGTACCACCTATACCACCTGAACCACCGGTACCACCTGAACCACCTGTACCTCCTGAACCACATGTATCCACCTCTATTACACATGCACATCTACCACACAGCCTGACTCAGAAGCAGCGATGCTCCTCAGCACAAGCTTCCTTAGAAGAAAGGAAGAACCCAGGAAGGGGATTATTTTGTAGGTTTCTTGAACATGAAAATGGGGAAATCTGGGTATGGAGCTCATGCACATGTAACCCTAGCACTGGGAGGCTGAAGCAGGGCTCAGTGCTCAGGTCAGCCTGAGCTACAAAGTGAGTTCCTGGTTACAAAGTGAGGTGCACCTCAAGACAAACAAATGGAATATGAACCAAGAGGATATAAGTAATTTAACTTTATAATACGCATTGTTATTAAAGCAGGGCTAGAAAGGGAGGCCTAGAACTGCACAGATTTCCAGCGGATTCCCCCAGGCATCTAAAGAACTAACAGAAATGTTTCTTGAGCTATTTCACCAACTAGAACGGAAGGAACACACCAAACTCATTTCATGAAACCAGTATTACCCAATACCAAAACCAGGTAAGGACCCAAGGGGGAAAAAGTCAAAGACCAATTCCCTAATGAACATAGATGCAAAAAAGGGGAGAGATGTGTGCATACGTGTGTGCTAAATCTCTGGACCGAATAAGACAGTGCTCTTCAAGGTCTGAAGACAAATTATGGAAACGAAGAGTGATGTTAGACTGAGAAATCAGGAAAAAGGTAAGAAAGTCTGGAAGTTCACTTGTTTCTTGCCACAAAATTATTCTTTTCCTACAGTATCATTTCTCATTGCCCAGCCATTAGCCAACGACAGAGTGGTTGTATTCTTTGTTCCCTGGCACGTGTACAGTTCTGTTTAAATGATATGCTTGCAGAGCTAGAGAGATGGCTCAGTGGTTAAGAGTACTGGCTGCTCTTCCAGAGGATCTGGGTTTCATTCACAGCACCCACATGGCAGCTAACAACTATCTGTAACTCCAAGATATGACATCCTTACACAGACCGACATGCAGGCAAAAGACCAATGGACATGAAAATAAAAATAAATAAGTAAAAATGATTTGCTTGCCAACTACCAAATGTAGCTGAGATAGGTGTGTTCTCCTGCATGTCTAGCTTGGTCTTCCTCTCCCACCACCAGGCTGGCCTTGAACTGTAGTGATGTTTTATTTGTGTTTTAGCAAATAAAGCTTGCCTGAAGATCAGAGTGCAGAGCTAAGCCACTAGAGGCCAGGCAGTGGTGGCCCACGCCTTTAATCCCAGTACTTGGGGGTCCCATGCCTTTAATCCCAGCACTGGGGAGGTAGAGACAAGAAAGGATAAGGCTGGACTAAGAGAGGAATCTAAGGCTGGAGGAGACAAGAGCTCAGTGTAGTCTGAGGGAGAGACTTGGTAGAGACAGATGCAGTCTGAAGCAATAGTCTGAAGCAGTCAGTCTGAGGACAGGATTGCTCCTTTGGTCTGAGCATCCATAGAGGTAAAAAGGGTCTCTCTAGTGGCTGGCCACTCTGTTTCTCTGATCCTTTAGCTTTTGCCCCCTGAAAGTTAACTCCAGGATTTTATTATTAAGAACAATTAGAATTCAGGCTACACTGAACTCTTAATCAGTACTCTTGCCTCTGCCTCTGGAAAGTTAGGATTACAGGCATCCATTATCACACTGAACTGGGCTGGTCTTTGGAAGAGAAACATCTTTGATTAGCCAACAGTTTTCAGAATCCATCAAAACACTGTTTATCTTCTCTATAAGTCATTTAGAAAAACAAAACAACCGTCTAAAAAGAAGCCTCGCCCATCCCTGCCCCTCCTCTTCCTTCCTGGTTGCCACGGGGTAGAAAGCTTTGCTACACCAGGTCCTTCTACCATGCCACACTGCTCCACCATGAGCTAGAAGTTAGCGGGCCAAGCAATCCCTAGGTAGGAGCTTGTAGAATCATGACTTCCAATAATCCTTTCTTCCTCATAAGCTGTTTACTGAATGCTTTGTCACAGCAATGGAGAGCTGACAAGTGTATTCATCAAAAAGAAGACGAATTACAACAGTCGTGCTCACTTCATGGAGTGTCTGCAAAGATTGGGCAACTCTACACGGACCAGCAGAAAACTGCCCCAAAATACATTTGATTCAACTCTGTTTGCAAGCCATGCATGCACTCAGAACAACAACCCATTCCCACTCCCTCCTCCCTCTCCCAGCTGATTCCAGAAACTGTGGCTTCCTAGCCCTTCTGCACATGCCAGCCGCTGTGTTTCCAAGTAAGTGCTGCTATTTCTGGGACACATGTGGTTTCAATTTTTCAAACAGCTTGTTTACCAAATACAAAATATAGAAATGTAATGCATGCTTCATAGATAATTTAAAATTTTACAATATCTAATTTTTACCAATTATAAGAACAGTTGAAATAGATTTTGACAATGTCTTTTATTTAACTCAATATAGTAAAATATATCATTGTAAAATTTCTTATTAAGACACTGTTCAGATTTGAATGTCTCCTCTTAAATTCATATTTAAATTTTTCTGCCAGTGCACCAACGTAGAGAGGTGGGACCTTCAAGAAATTGTTAGGTCAGGGGCTCCATCCTTATGAATGAATTCAGACTATTTTTCTCCAAGGGTGAAGGTGAAAGTTTGGCCTCCTGTATATTCTCTCTCTCTCATTTTCTCACTATATGGTATATTCCACCATGTTACAACACAGAAAGATGTCACTGTGAATATGCAGCCTCCTGTATTCTCTCTCTCTCTCTCTCATTTTCTCACTATATGGTATATTCCACCATGTTACAACACAGAAAGATGTCACTGTGAATATGCAGCCCCTGGATCTTGGGTTTTTCCAGTCTCAAGACCATGAGCTAAGCAAACTTCCAAGGTATGTAATTTACCCAGACTGTGACATTCTGTAACAGCAGCAGAAAATAAATTAATAGAGTCACCTTTTTAGACATTTGAAACTTCTGCATTTCTAGAAGGTGTGAGAGAACAGGAAATAATCTTCAGTGTGAAGTTCAGTACCTCAGAAAATAGGTTGGTCCATCAAACCACATTAGTCCACAGGTTCCCATCCTCTGTAGAAAGAAAAGCAGAACCCTCTTTTTCAAAGTAAGACATCCTTAGACCCAAATTTTGAAGTCAAGATACCTTCAAAGCATATGTTGGTTTAGCTTAGCAGCCTGTACAATGAAATGTCTCTCTGTACTTAGCTCATTCACAGTCGAAAATTTAAAGAAAGAACAATACTATATATATTCCAGACTCTCTGTGTATTTTCCATCTTCATGTGGCTTATTTTTCTTAATTTCTTTAATTTATGACTGTCTGTGCTCTGTCTCTTCAAAGATTTTGTTTTATTTTTTTAAAACTATTTATTTTTATAACTGTCTATACTCTTTTTCTTCTTTTTATCAAGCCTATGTACATTTTTAAAAACATACTATGATCCATTCAGAGGTTTATTTTTGTCTGAATCTGTCTTTATTGCGTATCTGTAATCATTTTTCTGACCAGAAGCATTTGTTTCTAATGTTGAGCAGGCATGACTAGGACCAGCTCCATGGCCCTGCCTGTTGGTTCTACCCAGTCCAACATGGTGGAAGCATGTTCACTACCTTTGAGAGCTATGCATACTGCCCCATCTCCAGGGTCACAGCGGGTTTATGTCACCAGTAAGAAATTTGTAACACACTGCTCACAGACCCTATGTAAGTGCTCGGCCTCCTGAAAGCCAGAGCTTTTTGTGCTACTAGCATGAACCAGGAAACCCTCCCGTAAAGAAGTTGCACAGCCTTTGCTGACAATGCTATGGACGCTAAGGTCAAATCCAAGCACTGTCATTAACTGAATGTTCCCTGGTCAATTCCAAGTTTGATGAGTTCCCCAAGGAGACTGGGGGCGGGGTCTACATGAAAGTCCACACCATGGAACAAGATGATATTGTGGGCTCTTTCCAGACCATAATCCCAGAGAGCCAATGTAGCATGTGGCTTTTCATCCTCATGAGCCTGGGAGATGGGCTGATATGAGACTGAGGAAATAAAAACATCAGGAATTGATTGGTAGAGAGATATGAGCAAACTTGTTAAAAGATGGAAACCAAATACTCTGATGGTAAGAAGCTGTGCCAGAGGCTTCTCAAGGGACAACTGCCATGTCTTTTGAAAGGATCTGGTATGTTGATGTTGGATCCTCTCTCTCCAAAGGTAAGGTGTATCACAATCTAGACCAAGTAGAAAGGGATCTACAACTTGAGGCTTTGATCCTGTGTTTGTGTAGCATCAATAAAACTGTAGGAGGAGGCTGCTAGTTAGTTCCCGGCTGCTCAGCCCCGAAATAATCACACAGAAACCATATTATTTAAATCACTGCTTGGCCCATTAGCTCTAGCTTTTTATTGGCTAACTCTTGCATATTAATTTAACCCATCTCCATTAATCTGTATACCCACATGGCAGTGGCTTACTGGCAAAGTTTCAGCATGTCTGATTCTGGCGGCAGCTCCATGGCTTTTCTCTGACTCTGCCCTTCTTTCCCCCAGCATTCAGTTTAGTTTTTCCTGCCTAGCTAAGTTCTGCCCTCCTATAGGTCCAAAGCAGTTTCTTTATTCATTAATGGTAATTACAGCATACAGATGGAAATCCCACATCACAAAACTACACAGTGTCATTCCACATTTATGGTGTCTCAGAAATACTCCCCATCAATGAGGACTGCCCAAGCCATCTCTACCCAGCAAAAACCCCAAGAACTCTTGCCTCAGTATAAGTTCACTGGGGCCCTTGTTTAGAAACAACAAAGGATAACAGATTGGTGAGAATAAAAAGAAAAGAAAAAGACCCAGATCCCAAACCACGCAATCTTAAAGTTTACAGTAACAGCACACCTTGAGTTGGGCCAGCTATATCCCCAGTGCTCAGCAGTAACTACATGGCTAGGGGCCATTTTGATGGGTATGATGTCTCTAAACAACAACAAAAAATTATACTTTCTTTAATTCTGACTTCTTGTTATAAACAAATGAATATCTAGCTCTTGAAGCCCAGGTTGAACTTGAATTTGCCATCTTCCTGCAACAGCCTCCTTCATGCTAGAATTAGAAGTGTTTGTCACTACAGTCAGCTAAACTATATGTATTTAATTAATTAATTTGTTCTATAGAGTGCACGTGTGTGTGTGTATACACGTGTGTATGCATGTGCATGCGAGCTCATGGGGACCAGATGAGGATGTCAGGTGTCCTGTTCTATGATGCTCTGCCTTATTCCTTTGAGACAGAGTCTTGAACTTGGATCTAGGCTGGCTGGTGACTAGCAAGCCCCAATGATTCTCCTGTTTTCCCCAAATGCCAATGGTAGGGTTTCAGGCAAGCATACCTGGCGCTTTAGAATCTATCTGTTTACAGGTGCTGGCGTCCAAACTCTGGTCCTTGTTCTCAGTGTTTTCACCCCTCTGCTTCTCTAGCCCCTGAACTATACTTCTAAAATTAACTGAATATTCAGTTATAATATTAATCACAACCTAGCACTATAATGTATTACCACAGTTCTTTGTTTTGTCATTGTTGACCTTAATATTTGCTGCTTTTTTCTCTGTTTGGGAATCTTGCTGCCTGTCATACTAACTCCTACAACTTTCATTCTCCCTCCAGGATCTGCCTTGCTGGTCTGTGCCATCAGAGAAACTGTTATTCCCAGTGGCTTCCCATCTTCCACTCAATTGCTTGGGGACATTTTGTCAAACACCCTCTCTGGTAGTTTCATACAGCTGAACACATTAGAATAATGTATGCAGTTCCTAAGATTATCTGAAGATTCAACACAGTCTATCAAAATCCCAATGGAATGCCTTGTAGAAATAGAAACTCTACCACTAAATTTGTGTATCACATCAGGGGCTTCTTTTGAAGAAGAGAAACACATCTGTAGGGCTTCACTTCTGGATCTGACATAGAAATGTACACTATTCAAACACCAGCAAGCTGACATGAAACAGACATGTAAGCCAGGAGGATAGAATAAAAAATCTAGAAACAAGCTATTGCATCTATAGCCAAATGATCTTTTACAAGAGTGCCAAGACCACTCACTGACTGGGAAAAAATGACATTCTCTCCAAAGTATGCTTCTGGGAAAGCAGGACACCTATTCCCTGACAAACAATCTATAAAAATTAACTCAAAACAATTAAAGACCTGAACCTATCACCCCAAACAGAAATGTTCCTATGAGAAAAAACTGTGGCAAAGTTTTCTAAAATTGGATTTGGCCATGATTTCTTGGATATAAGACCAATGGCATATATACCAATAAAGGCAGAGATAGGTGTTTTAGTCAGGTTATTATTGCTGCAATGAAACATCATGACCAAAAGAAAATTGGGGAGGAGAGGGTTCATTTGGTTTATACACCCAGATCACTGTTCATCACTGAAGGAAGTCAGGACAGGAAGTCAAACAGAGCAGGATTCAGGAGCTGATGCAGAAGCTGACTGGCTTGTTCCTGATGGCTCACTCAGCCTGCTTTCTTACAGAAAAGACTACAGGACTACCTGCTCAGGAATGACACCACCCATAATGGGCTGGCCTTGCACCATCAAGTGCTAATTAAGAAAATTCTACAGGCTTGCATGCAGCCTATATTATGGGAGCATTTTCTCAATTGAGGGTCCCTCCTCTCTGATGACTCTAGCTTGTGTCAAGTTGGCATAAAGCTGGAAACTAGTCAGCAAAACAGACAAATGGGATCACATCAACTTAAAAACTTATACCAAAGGACACAGTCAACAGAATGAAAGGCATCCTCTGGAATGGGTGAAAATATTTGCAAAACATATTACTTACAAGGGGCTACTATCAAAAATAAAGAATTTCAGGGGTTGTAGAGATGGCTCAGTAGGTAAGAATCTGAGTGTGATCACCAGCACCTACAAAAAAGCCAGACATGACCCAGTTCTGTGAAGGGTAAAAACAGGAGAATTACTGGGGACAGGTAACTGCCAACCTACCAAAAGATACAAGCTACAGTTTCAGTGGGAGACTCTTCTCAAGGAAGTAGGAAAAGAATGACAGAACAGGACATTGACTGGTCTCTGAAAGTGCATGCACACATGTGTGCTCATATACCAGACACATGTGTACACACGCATGCACACACACACACACGGAAATCTTATTGAAAAATGAGTAAAAAAATTTTAATAGGTATTTTCCAAAAATGATGCATGTGCTAGTCACCTTTCAGTAACAAGTGAGATGATGACCAGCTAGAGAAAATTTTCCACTGGGCCAGAGTTCTGGAGGTAGAGGTCTGCGATCAGTTAACCCTGTTACTTTTGGCCTCTGTTGAAACAACACATCCTGGTGAGAGTTCACGGTGGAGCAGAACTGTTCACCTCATGGCCAAAAAGAGGGGGGAAGGGGTTTAGTGGGAGATCTTTGTGTCACTATTAGGTGTACCCTCAAGCAAGACTGTTGGCTGTGGTCCCTTCCCTTCCTCCATTGACGTTCTGTCCATAACGTGATGGTTTTTACATCACACACTTACACTGTGTTGTGCTACTGTATCACAGGCCCAAAAGCAAGGAGGTCAACTGATCATGGAGAGAGCCCCAAAACTGTGAGCCAAAATAACCCTTTTCAATTTATAATAACCAATTATAAATAGGTTATCTCAGGTATGTGCAATAGTGATGAAAGGCTGACTCACAAGCACAAGGGATCAACATCACTATCAGCAGCACAAATCAAAACCACAATGAAATATTTCTTCGCATCCATTAGGCTAGCTGCTATATAAAAAATAATTAAGTAAAAGGATGTGGAGAGATTGGAACACTTGTCATTGCTAATGCGATTGTGAGTAACACAATTACAATGAAAAACAGTGCGTGGCTTCTCATAAATCAAAACAGGACTGCAGTATATAATCCAACAACCCTGCTTCTAAAGGTATCCAAATAAGTAAAAACAGGATCTTACATTGGTATTTGCAAACCAGTGCAATGTCCGTAGTAGACAAGTAGATAGATGCATGTGGCACATACTTAATGTAATACTATTTGGAGCTTCAAAAGAAGGATCTCCTGCCACACACTGCAACATGGATGAGCTTTAAGTGCAATATGCTAAGTGGAATAAGTAGGTCGTGAAAAGATAAAAGTTGTATGATTCCATTTATGAGGCATCTAAAGTAATCAATTTTATAAGAAAAGAAAGGAGAATGATGGTTACCAGATGTGTGAGGGGAAGTAATTATTTAATGGGGTATAGATTTTCAGTTTTACAGAATAAATGAAAACCCTCTGAAGATCTGTTTCACAACACTACAAACTGCACAATAAAAATGGTTAGGATAGTCAATGTTGTATTGTCATATTAATTTTTTAAAAGTCTAGGTTGATGGTCCATGACTTGGTGACTACATGACTCAAATCATCTCCTGAATTGTGCTGCCTTGTTCTGTGTGGACTGCCTGGGCATCTCACACATAACTGTCATCTTGAATCAAGGAATTCCCTTCCCTCCTCCATAGTGATGAACTTTGTTGTTTCTCTGTCCTGTGCTTTCTTCTTTGTTGGCCCACCACTCATCTATATAGAATGAATCCTCTAGGAGCTTTCTAAGAAGTTTTGTTTTGGGGTTCAAGATGTGGCTCAGCTGTGAAGCACTTGCTTAGAATATTCAAAATCACAGGTTTGTCCTCAGCTCTCAAAGATTTAGATTCTTAAAAAAAAATACTTCTTTATAAGTGCCTACCTTCACATAGCTTCCTTCCTTCCTTCTTTTCTTCCTTTCTTTTTTTGCCTTCTCACTTGAAGGTGTGACTTGCTATAAAAATTCATGCTAGAAATCTAGGCCTTCCATCTGCATATTTCCAGGGCTGCTAAGAAATTGCTGGGCCCTTTCATAGGGGCTTCCATCTCTGACCTCACCTTCCCCATCTGAGCTTAGAAAATCTTTCTTACACCTAGCATAATGAAGTTTTACAATTTTGCTGGTAGTATTTATCTCATCTATTGAACTAACTATATAATCACTGTTCTCTTTAATCTTCAGTTTTGAAACAAATCCCTTCTTTACCTCTCTGTCTTTCTCTCTCCCCTTTCTTTTGTGCTTTTACTTCTGTACAGCAGGATGTTCTGTACTTGCCCTCTAATTTTCTTCTATTTGTTCTACTATTCTTAACTCTTTTAAGCTGTACTTTGTGAGAATTTCCTCATCTAGATCTTAAATTTTTTGTTTTTGTTTGAATTTTTGAGACAGGGTTTCTTTGGAGGCTGTCTTAGAACTTGCTCTGTAGACCAGGCTGGCCTTGAACTCACAGAGATCTGCTTACCTCTGGCTCCCAAGTGTTGGGATTAAAAGTGTGTGCCACCACCACCCAGTGACCCTCACTTTTGATATTTTTATTCCTGGCATATTTCTCTATTTAGTGTTGTGAGAGGTCGCTTGCTGGTTACTGGCCGCTTAGACCCAAAATAATCACACAGAAACTGTATTAGTTAAATCACTACTTGGCCCATTAACTCTAGCTTCTTATTTGTTAACTCTTATATCTTAGTTTAACCCATCTCCATTAATCTATGTATCACCACGAGGTCATGGCCTATCAGCAAAGTTTCAGCACGTTTGTCTCTGGTAGAGGCTCCATGGCTTCTCTCTGCTTCCTTCCAGCATTCTGTTTAGTTTTCCCCACCTACCTAAGTTTTGTCCTGCTATAGGCTCAAAGCAGTTTCTTTATTCATTAACCAATAAAAGCAACACATAGACAGAAAAACATCCCACATCATTTCCCCTTTTCTGTTTAAACAAAAAGGAAGGCTTTAACTTTAACATAGTAAAATTATATATAACAAAACAGGTATCAAACAAGAATTACAGTTACAATATTTATATCTACTTTATCTTTTATCATAACTAAGGAAAAGTATATAACTATCAATTCTTCAACTCCATCAAAGACTCCAGAAGTATATAATATTACCTAAGTAAATCAGAAGTTCATTGTAAGCAACTTCCAAAACTCTAGAATTGACAGAGACTTCTCACTGCCTGGACAGTCACCCAAAGTTCTTCTATATCATTGGGGTATCCCTCTTCAGCCTACAGGCCCATAATATCTGGCAGACTTTTCCATGAAGCAGAAAATTTGAAAGACTGCCTCTATTGGCAGTGTGTCAGTCACTTTCTTCTGTATCCTGCAGAATGTCTTGCATACTCTTTCATGAAGCAGGAACCCCTAAGGATCATCTCACCCTTAGGCAAGTTCAGCAGTCATTTCTCTGGAGGTCCTATATGTCCAGCTCATCAAGCAGTCCAGGCAAAAGCAGTTTCTTGCCCAAATGGATAACCAACTCCATAAGGAGCCTCTTCGATGCCCATCTTCCTCTTGAAGTTATTGGTGCTGCCAGGAGCAGATGTGTCTCATTGTCATGAAAAGTCCTAAGTTCTTAAACATTTTAAATGCCATATTCTGAGTCTTTGAAAGGTTTTGAAGAATGCCTATCCATCTGAAATATATCTCTGTATATCTAGAAAATCTAACTAACATGACTATAAGCTTCACTATTATAGATGACTCCCTATTAACCTATGTTACTTAATTATACATTACATTTTAAAATGAGCTGCACACACAATACCTTAATCAAAAGCAGAAATATACATATAATAAAATTGACCTTAAATTTGTATCAATAAACCAAGATCTATACCAGTGCAAATCTCTATAGCAATTTAGGGGTTCTTTTTGTTTCCAATCATTTCTTTTCTATACTCTCCTGTTCTTCCATGGAAACAAATATTTTTCCTAGGAGATGTCAATGTCAAGTTTTCTTCTGTCTGCAAAATGTTTTCTGCAAATGACTTTTCTACTTATTTTAGACTTCTCATGATAGACACTGTCATCTCATAGCGGGTTGTTTGGTCTCATTTTCAAACAGTAGAGTAAACTGGGCATAGTGGTGCATACCTCTAACCCCAGCCAAACACAGTAGGCTCTCAAGTTGAGGCTAGACTATGCTACAGTGAGCTCCTGTTTCAAAAAAGAGGCGGAAGGTTAGTAAATTTTAAACCTGACCATTGAGTTCAGTAGCTTTGACCTCACCTTCACTGTGGAGCGCACTGTACAGTGCCATAATTAGTAAATAAAATTACTCCTCCTACTTAAGCCACTATGCCCCTGCACATCTAAACAGCCTAGACCTTAACGCCTAATTCAAAAGAAGAGAAGTACTAAGAAACAGACCAGGCTAGATGGTGGCTCTGATGTTGGTCTAATCAGACTTACCCCTGCCCCTCCTTACCTTATCTCTTCTCCTCTAGCTAATAATAGGACTCCCAAATTCAGTGAAACTCTGAAAGCCCATCTGATTCACATCCCGCACTGCCAACACTTCTTCAAATCTAGACCTATGAAGCCCTTCCTTCTCTTTCAAACATCTGAGGCAAGAAAATAAGTGTAATGATTAATCCACCCAAACTGACTAGGTTCAACTTCTGGTTCCCCTACTGACTTGCAAATTAACTCACCTCTCTGAACCCCAACTTCCTCATTTACAAAATGAGGATGACAAAGTCAACTGCTTTCTAGGTTGCAAGGGAAACAAGTGATACTTGTAATTGCTAACTGAGAACCCACCCTGTCCCAGAGATGGCATGTGATCAGGTGACTACAAAAGTCATCAGAACACAGACTCCTGTGCCTGTGGAGCTCTGAGCTAGGGAGCAAGGCAAATTCTATTTTCTAAAAGCAAGCAAACAAAGCAAGTCAGGAGAGAGGATTAAGGTAGCACACCGATAATCCTCACACTTGGAAAGTTGAGGCAGGAGGATTGTGAAACTGAGTCTCAGGCCATCCTGAACTGAGTAAGAACTTTTCAAAAAAAAAATAAAGTAAAGTAAAAAATGGATAAGTAAATACAAACAAAAATATACAGACTGCAAATAATTTTATGTAGTTATAAGGCCATAGAAGATGAGTAAAAATAAAGTTCACACCGGAGGCTGCATTTTGTTTTTTGTTGTTTCAACAAATTCTCGTTGCAAAGATAGAAATTTGGTGATTTTCAAAGGAAATTCACCAGTAAACGCTCCCTCGTGACTAACACTGAATTGAGAGCAGGCTACTGAATCTCAGAAAAAATACTCCCTTTTAAAATTTGTAACAAGCAACTGCCTGATTCACATTCTACACAACCAAACCTTCTTCAAATCTCATCCTGTGAAGCCTGCCTTCTTTTTCAAATATCTGTGGCAGGGAAACAAGATTAATGCACCCGAACTGACTAGGATCGACTTCTGGCTCCCTACTGAAGCCATGGGTTGTCTCAGTATCAGATGACAGATTCTAGTGTGGCCATTCTTTGGAGAAAAAGAGCTGTCATGTTATCTCCTTCTCCAAACTAAAGCACAATGCCACATGTCACCACAGCCAACAAGAACTGCTAGCATTCACTACACACAGAGCAGAAGCACTGCATGTCTTTGCCTTGGATAGTCCCTGTTTTTCACAGTGGTTCTTGGGGGCACTCCCAGCTGCCCCAGGGAAGACCTCAGTGCCCTCACTCACTTTCAGCCTTTGGCCAATGATTAGTATGGCCTGCCTGTCAAATGCACACTTGCCAAAATGCTCTGGACCACAGATCCCAGCCATTTATTAATCCTAGGTCCTATGTAGACACAGGTTGTAGTTAAAGAAAATTTTGATTGTGATGCATAATAGTATAAAAACTACTATGATCTGATCTTCATGGATCCAAGGGTCAGAGGCTTTCCATTTTTTTGTCCGAATTATTCAGGAGTCAAGACTTAAAACCATGGGAGTCTGTAGCCTCCAGTCAGATGCTGGCCCTGGTTTTCATGGTCAGAGGATTTCCCCAGAAGTTCAGTAAAAGAGAGAGAGGAAGTGATTAAAGTACTTCCCTTCCTTACAGTCATGGGACCCCAGCTATTTCCTATCTGAGACACTCAGATTAGAAAATGTCCTTTTACACAAGTAACATACACTAAATAAGAAAGCAAGCAAAGAGGAAAGAAAGTGAGAAGAAAAGGGGAGGAAAGAGGAAGGGGAAAGAGAAGAAGAGAAAGGAGAGGAGACAAGAAGGGAAAATGAAAAAGAAGAGATGAAATCTGAAGGAAAGGAGAAGGGAGGGGGGACCTAAGCAAGTCTGACCAAAGAGCTGTTGACAGAGCAAGGGGGCAGGAGACAGGGAAGGGGGCTCTAGGCAAAGGGACACACTGTAAAAAGCCTCATGTTAACAAGGGCTGACAAACTCAGGATCTGGAGAAACTAAAACCAAAGGGAGAAGACTGAAACAAGACAAGGCTGCTGGAGGCCTGTCACCCTGCGTGTCTAACCGACAAGGCTCCTGGAGGCCTGTCACCCTGCATGTCTAACCGACAGCAGTAAGGACATGTTCTAAACCTGGACCGAGAGAAGCCACTTTTGCCTCCACTCTGTAATCAAATAGAAAGTGCTGACCCAGATGCAGGAGGATGGAAACTGGACTGAGTGCTGTCGACGTGACATAGAGAACTGGCTAAGTGTGAAAGGCATTTCCACAGTAAAGCTGGCAGAAATCAAATATGGGAAGGGAGAGGAAAGCATCCATGGGACTGCAGTGCTTTCACCTGGATCTGGAGAGGAAGTAACACTGAAGAGTAGAGCTGGTGCCCCTGGTACACCCCGGTACACCCCGGTACACCCTGGTACACCCGGTACTGAACAGGTCGGTCTCCCTGACATCTGTCTTTCTGAAAAACTATTCGAATGTTTTCTAAAAGGAGATAATGGCAGAGTTTCTGCCCATTCTTCTCATCTCCAGCAGACTGCTGCTTGTAGGGACAGATGCTGCTGGGCCAGGTGAGGAAACCCTGGACAAACTTTGGACTTTTCAGTGGTTACTGATGGTCTTGGGCAAATCATTTCACTTCTCTGAATCTCTGTTTGCTGGAAGCCCCCCTTCCCAACACCTTCTTCCCACATAGGAATCCCCGTAAATCTGTTAGCTTGAACGTTTGCCACATTATGGGCAATGAAAAGGTGTGAGTTTATGAGTGACTGGTGCCACATGGGTACTCAAAGCCAGAACTGAATGCCCAGTGGGGCTTGACTCCATCCTGTCTTTCCCCGGCACTGTAAGGCATGAGCAACAGAGGAAAGGCACCAGTTCCAGACAGCATTCCAGCTGTGTCATCAGCAATGTCCTCACATGGCAGGGCTAGATTGTGGGAAGTTATTTCGCCATTTCCTGGTTGGAGAGTGCTACAGGTAAGTGTCATTAATCCAACACTTCCTACACAGAGAGAGAGAGAGAGTTTTAAAAAAACCCTGAAAATAAACCTAAACTTTCCCTTTGAAACCTTTTGGATAAACCGACCTCACATCTACAACAAAACCACTTCACATTGTTTCCAGGATGTTGACTCTATAGAACCACAGTAAGCACACAATGGAACATTTGAAAAACAAGGTTAAAGTATCCACCTTCCATATGGCTTATGATATGCTCAGAGATCCTTGCACAATTACAGAAATCTCTGTAAAGCGTCAAAAACCTGCACCAAGGGAAACACTTCATCGCAACTGACATTTTAAAAGTGACCTGAGTAGACTCTGTGAGGTCTTTGTTGTTTTCTGATGGTTTCCGGTGAGCTTGATGTGCTTTCTGAAAAAGTCCAATGCCTCCTTTTACATTCTCGGTGCCTAATGCTGTTGCAGAGCACCCGGCAGAGTTGTGCTCAGGGCCAGCAGCTACTGAGTACCAACTACGTATCCCATTTGATTTAGCTCTGCAGCAGCCCCTGAAAATGGAGAAACCAAGGTTGTTCTGCTAGTGAGGGTGGAGCTGGAAGCCTACCCTGTCTGTTCCCCTGGTCCCAGGATCTGCTTCTCATATCACACTGTCATTACCAAACGTCTCACACCTCCCTTTCTAGCTCTTCCTCCCTCCCTTATAAATATATTCTTATGTTCTGTTAATTACCCTCGCTTTTAAAACCACTGACGTAAGGGAAAAGGGGCTGTGTATTGGTGTATGAGACTGACAAAATGATAAGACCTGTTTACTCACATCTTAAATCGAGAGAGCAGGCGGTTCAGTAGCTATTCCATCACCGGATATGGCCAAAGAGTATAATCTCACAAATATGAAAGGTACTGTATAGCATACACTATAGCAGCACTGTATTGACAGCGACAGAAACATCTGCCGAGAGAAGACTGGGAAAGTAAGTTAGGTCACTCTTTATGCCAAATTGCTCTTTCAAAACTGTAAGAAGGTGGCATGAATTTGAAGAAGAGCACAGAGGATGTATGGGAAAGCCTAGAGGGAGGTAAGGGAAGGGGATTATGCTAGAGTTACATTATAATCTCAAAAATAAAAAAGAATAAAGGTGTTGTGACACTTGGGAAGCAGAGGCAGGCAAATCTCTGTGAGTTTCAGGTCAGCCAGAGCTATATAGTGAGACCCTGTGTAAAAGAAAAAAAATGTATATATGATTATGGAAAGATCTTTAAGAAATATTAAGTTGAAGACAAACAGAGTATTGCGTATACTAGGACCTTACTTTCGATTAGTTAGGCTACATAAAAGATACACGTCTATAAGTTTGTCATTTTGTCGTATTTCCCAATTTATTTATTTATTTATCTATTTGTTTGTTTGTTTGTTTTAAGGTGTAAGTTTCTTTCTGGCCCTGAGATTGCATTTCCCATTTAAATTAAGACAGTGCCAGAGTTGGGACAGAGGAGGATGAGCCATTAGAGGAGCCCTTCACACACCAAAAGAAGTAAAACGCAAGAGCAACCTTCACGCTCTGTGGACTACGTGAACAGGAGACTGCAGGTCAAGGAAGTGTCAGACACGGTGTCAGGGACACAGATTTTTCTGCCTCAAAAGCCAAAGGCCCAGAGGAGGAGAAGGAAAGAAAGCTACGAGCAGCAGCTTGCTTTGTCTTTCTTCCTGGGGCTGACCAGGAAGACCCTGCTCCCAGGGGAGAGGGGCAAAGTCCTCTGTGAGCTATGATAAGACAGGACAAGGGCCTTGAGTTAGTGGCCCAGTGCTCTTCAGCTGTCATGTGACAAAGGAGTATATGCCAGTTACTCTCTACCTCAGAAAGAGGCACAAAGTAGCTGGCGGTGCTGGCTGGCCAGTTCATAAATGGTGAGGAAGGGTGTCAGGATTTGAGGACTATTTTGTCAAAGGTTGCCACCAGGCCTGCCTTAAAAACTGCAGATGGGCTAAATCAGAGCAATGGAAAGAACACAATCCTCAAGCCCTCTAGCTGCAGGTTCTAAGTACAGCTACAGGAGGATGACAGGCAACAGTTGCAGGTATGGCCCATGGTCCTAGCACAAATACCAGCGAGTGCTCAGCTATGAAGTTCCTAGAAAGGAATGGTGCCTAAGCAAGGGATAGAGCTACTTCTCCAAATGGCAGAGCTAACCTTCCACACTGCTCAGAAGATGCTGAAAGAAAAAGAGAAAAGACTGCTTATGGCAAAATCCAGGCTGCATCTAAGTGTGGACAGTGTGTGCAGTCAGGGACCCACCATGAAAAAAAATCTACTTCATAAAATTTCCAGAACTCTTCTTAGCTTACCTTTGCAGTGCCATTTGTCACTGGAAGTTACTGGACATAGGGGAGGGAAACTTTAGTGCTTTCATAAGAGGAAATGTTGGAATAGTATAACTTTTGGCATCTTTTGGAGAGAGACAGTAAGTCAGAGAACAGCTTGCTGGGGTCATCGCTCTCCTCCAGCATTCCAGAGCTGGAACTCGGGTCTTCAAGCTGGGTAGTGAGGGTCTTTAAGCTGCTGAGTCACCTCCTGACCCTGCAAAAACCCCTAAGCAGGCAACTCTAGTAGTCTCACTTCCCATTTACTCTATATCCACATAAAATATTAAAATGCTACCTTGTTAAAAAAAAAACAGTACTTTCTTCTATTTTGTTTACTGAAATAGCAACATTGGATTAATTTTTGCATAGCATATCTCAGAAACAATTCTTAAAGGGAAGGGTTTTGAGTTATTGATTAGTCTTCCAAATATGGATTATTTTTAGCTGGATTCTTGCTGCAGATATTTTTATTTACAAGTGTCCTGAGACTTTAGAAAGAAAAATTATTGCACTGTGGTATTGCCTAGATTTTCCTCAATACAAAATAGCAACCTAGAAAGGATGTAGCTAAAAGGATGTTACAGATAGTGAGAGGGTTGGGGGAGGGGTGATTATGAGGTTCTGCTGGAATCTGATGCTAATGTGGGATACGTTCAGCACTGTGTAGTCGACTCCAACCTACAGAATGGGTATTTTCATAAGTGCTGTCTTTTAAGAAAAAGAAAAGGAGACTAGAATACTACAACCAGGGCTCAGACTCAGTGTTCTAAGATTTTTTTAAAAAAAATTATATGTATGTGTGTGTGCACATGCATGGGAATGCAGGTGTACAAGAGGGCCAGAAGAGGGCACCAGATCCTCTGAAGCTGTAATTACAAGCAATGGTAAGGGGCCTAACATGGATGCCGGGAACCAAACTTGGGTCCTCTGGAAAAGCAGCAAGCACTTTTAACTGCTGAACCATCTCTCCCTCAAATTCAGTTTTAAACTCCATATTTTATACCACTCTGTAGACATAAAAGTACAAAAATAAGGCTTTTTATTTAAATTCACACATATTAAGTGAAGGCAGAAAAATGCTTTGAGTGAATGTCCTTTGGTAGGATAGGATTGGTTTTTCTTTATTTTAAAATCTACAACTAAGAGAATTTAGATACAAAAGAATACCATAACCCCAGACCACAAGAGAAGACTCCCTTGCAGATGTACTCCCAAGCATTACAGATTTGTGATGCTAAAGAGACAGTTACTGTTCTTACGACTGAGAAAATTTATTGTCAATGGGAAAATTAATTATTGTTGTGATTGAATATTAGCTTCAAGGACCTTGCCCACAAATCTAGCCTTAAGTATCCTACAGATGTGGGTTTGGATCCTGGTTTGCTACCTCTACCTGTATGAGCCACGTGACTTTTCTGAACTTGAGTTACCTGTCTATAAAACATAAATCACTGATGTATAATTAGATGTTCGTTGGCTATAGGCATGTCCTGGGCTGGCAATGGACCAGGTGTCAGATGATGATGATAAACAGGAGAGAAGCTTCCTACTCTTACAAAGCACCTAGCCTAGCAGAGGGAAAGTCAGCAAGGGATCCTTCTAATGTCACAAAGTAATTTCTACATATGAAGACACAGAGAGAGCGGTGACGTTTCTCCTGCGGTTGGGCTGCTGGCACTCATTTATCTAGAGCTCTCCTTTCCCTCCAGCCTGTTGTCAACACTGCCAGTAACAGTGCTGCCCAGTGCTGCTCAGCAGGCTGAGAAGGGAAGGGACACTGCTGGGAGGATCTTTAACTGTTAGCAAAATGGCCTCCGGTCTCATAATAGTAGAGTATCTACATGAGTATCTCCTTCAGCCTTGCTGACAGAAGCAAACAGCCGGGATGCCACAAAGAGGAAACTGGCTGAATAAATAATGAGACACAATATATCACACATTGTTTACAAAAGTGAAAGCCGTGCTAACTGATGAGGCTGGAGCATGTAGAGAAATAAGCCCTAAAGAACTGGAATTAGCAATGTTCTTTCTACAAAGAATGCTACCAGTTGCAAAAGCATTCCCACCAACCTTTCAGCCCTAGATTCCATTCTAGCTGAAGTTTCCTCTCTCCAAAGGAATGTAATTGTTTTTCAGTCTAAGGCCTACCTTGAATTCTCTGACATTATTAATTCCAGTGGATTGAGCCATAGGCTCTCGGGGGATTTAAATGGATTCTAGCCTTCAATGCTAATAGCTCCCTGAAAGGAAGCCTAGTTCACTTTTAGGAAATGAATGGGCCTTCCCATAATGATAAGCAAGTTACAGGACTGTAAGCTATGGGAATAGGAAACCAATCTTCCTAACATTTTTTTTTTTTTGGCCTTAAAACAGCAAAAACATGCAAATCAAGCTGAATGACTAACATTCTTCAATACCTAGGACTCAAGAGACAACTTTATGGGCGTTTAAAGGTAGCTGGATGGTGGCTCAAGCTTGCAGTTTCAGCAAAGGGGACACTAAAGCAGAACCGCCATGAAAATGGGCAAGACTGGAGTACACAGCAAGATCCTGTCTCAAAAAAAAATACAAAAAGGTCAAAAAATTTTATTAACATTTTTCTAGATATCAAAATAATACATAATTAATGCGGAAAACAAAGAAAAGTACAAAACAACCTTGCTTGTTTGATATTCTAGTTAGACATACTTATTTTTCTGTTTAGTTTATTTATATCGGGGACAATGAGCATCGTCCTTCTTGTCCTGTAAGGAACAGGCTGCCTTTCCTCAGCATCTGAGAGTGCTGTTGTGACGTCAGAGCAGATTAAATCACCTGTTAAGGTCAAAGAGTCAAAACAGATTCCTTTTGTAGCCACTCCAGAGTTGTCAATCAATGAAATTTAAAGTGTTTCTCAGGGGCTGGAGAGATGGCTCAGTGGTTAAGAGCACTGACTGCTCTTCCAGAGAACCGAGGTTCAATTCCCAGCACCCACATGGCAGCTCACAACTGTCTGAAGATCTAGTTCCCGGGGACCTGACACCTTCACACCAATGCACATAAAATAAAGTTAAATAAAATTTTTAAAAAAGTGTTTCTCAAATATCTGACTGAAGGTTCCATCTCTCTTACAACAAGATGCAAATTAAAACTCCAGTGAAATCTGGCTTCCTTTTCCTCTCATTAGGCTCGGAAAGATCAAGAATACGATTGCACGAGGTGATGACGAAAGCATGGGGAACCTCACTGGAGGGGTGTTACGTTGGTGTAGCCTCTATCTGTCACTATCTGTCAAACTTGCCCATATCTTTTGAGTCAGCAATTCCATTTCTAGGAAACAATCCCACTGATATACACACAAGTAAAATCACAGTTGGAGAAGATTATTCATTATAGGTTTAGCTGTAATAACAAAAGATTGATGGGCTGTTGGTCAGATAAATGGGGTAGCAGGGTTACAAAGGAAGCAGACCTGCATCACCCATTGAATGGCTTTAAAACACACTCCATAGAGAAAGATGTCATAGCCATCAATTCTTTACTATACATGTAATGATTGATAGGTAATAGAAAAGAGAACATTTTGCTTATACGTTCATAGAGTATTTCTAGAAGGAACCAGAAGAAGTCAGTAGTTTCTAATTACCAGGCATGGTAGATGTGACTTATTTTTCACTGCGGACCTCTTCTACTTTTAAATTTTGTGCCATAAGCTTTTGTAATTTATGCAAAAGCTACAAATTTAGGTGAAATATAACAATCTAAAGCAAGAGAAAACCTCTGAGTCACTTTGTTAGCCATTTCTTTGCTTTGGTACTGGGGTTGACTCTGGAGCCTCAAATTCTGATGAAACTGTTCCATTGTCTGCTTTGGTCCTTTTGTTCCCTTCTAAGTTTTTCCTCTTTTCCCCGGCTCTCACTAATATGGCAACGATAGTTACCACCAAGTGGCAACTTAGTACATTCTAATAAGTGCTTAATGGATGTGACTTCATGTAATTTTCACAACTTCTCTCGGATGGCTAACTTTGTCTATAAGATTCCAGAAAGCTGGGTACGGGAAACTGAAGCATCTTGACAAAGCCACACAACCAATAAAGGCTGGAGCTGGGTTTTAGACCAAGTCTCCATCTATAATCCAGGCTTTTTTCAGCGACACGGAATCAGCATATATATTTTTAACAACATATTAGTCTTGGCTTCAGCATATATATTTTTAACAACATATTAGTCTTGGCTTATAGATTTCAAATCAAAGGAACATAATATTTTATATGGTCTTTAAAACCACACAGTGTTGTATGAATGAACCAGCTGGAAGCCCAGCACTTCACACAGGCTCCAACAACCAGAAGTGAGGTGCAATCGCCATTCCCGTTTTGCAAGTGGAAACAATGAAGCCTGGTGTTTAAAACTCTCCAGTGGATTGAAGCATGTAATTACCGAACCAAGATTTGAATCTAGGCTGTTTGGCTCCATGACCTGCGCCATCACTGCCCTGCCTGGAAACACGTTTGTACAGTGCATGACCCTCTGCGAGAGACCAGGGGAGAGCCTCCCCTATTCCTGGAAATGGATGTGCAGAGGCTTTCCTGGAGGATGGTGGCAGGATCTGAGTCTCGAAGTCTAAGGCACAGAGACGTCACGACATCCGCAAGATGTCATTCTACCCTGCACTGAAACAGTTCTGGAAAGATCAACATGCTTTTGGGGAGGGAAGGGACGGAAATTGTAGCACAGAGTCCCATGTGACGCGTCTGGGAACTGTGCCATGTAATAGAACCAAGTTTCTGTCAGGGATTTCAAATTTTACTCAATATTCTAAAGTTTGGCTAAAGCACAATCAAATGTTGACCAGGTTCCTGTCTCAATAAGTACTGTCAAAAGCAGGTGGGGGTTGAATTTAATGGCACTGTTTGTTTTTGTAATTCAGTCTCCTAGAAATCCTCAGCTGAGCTGTAGCAAAGGTGAATCAGATGTGATGCCCTGACATTCTAGTGCAGTTGAAAGCTAGACACAAGCCAGTAATAAGCAATCCTTTGGGGACCCTCAGAATCCATCATGCTCGCTCAGGGCCCCAAAGCCAGCCTCTTTCTTCGTCCCTGAGCAGATGAAAGAGTGACACGTGAGAAAACCCGAGTCCCCTGAGCTGCCTCCTTATGGTGTCAAATTCCGTAAAAGTGACACTAGTCTTCAGTCTCAATATGGCTTGTAAAAGCTGGACTTGAACTCTGCTCATGAAGGCATGATCTAGTTCCTGGCTGCAGAAAATCCAAGAACATGTGTGTAAGACGGTCTATCCTGCATAGTTCCTAATTCGCCCTTAATTCAGCTCCATGCCTTTGTTTGGGCTCCTGGACAAGGGATCCAGATCAGTCACCCCACAAGAGCCCAGATATGCACTGGTGTGGAGAAGCCACAGATCTGGCAGAACAGTGACAGCAGACTATAGCCCAGTCTCCTTGGATACTTCAGATCACGAGATCACCCCACAAAGAAGGGATAACACTAGACCTGTGACAACAGTAGGTCTGTTGGTCAAGGACTTTCTGTCTGTCTGTCTGTCTATCTTGTCTGTCTGTATATCTATCTACTTATCTATCTATCTCTCCCTCCCTTTTCTCTCCCTCCCTCTTACTCCCCCATTACACACACACACACACAGAGAGAGAGAGAGAGAGAGAGAGAGAGAGAGAGAGAGAAAGAGAGAGAGGGAGAGAGAGAGAGAACATATACACAGAGCAAGCAACAGACACAGAAAGAATTCAGTACTTTTAACACATCACCTATTATTGTTTGACCTTGACTAGCTTACCGGGATCTGAATTCTTCTGCAACACTTTAAATCAATCCAGGTGGATTTGCTTCAGAGCAATGAGCCCCGGTGTCTCAGAGTGGAAAGTGCAAAGTATTTTGTGGAAACGTTTCCACTATGAAGATTAGAAAGACCTTTCCTCCCTCCGTGAACCCAGCTTGCATGAATACAGAAGAGACTTTATTCAGAGGAGCTAAGACATTCTCTTGTTAGCAAATAGCTGAAAAGGGCAGGGAAGGGAGGTGAAACGCATCACAAGCAGGCCAGAAGAACCCCTGAACCTGACACGGCATGTGGTGCTTTCAGATGGGTTCTTAGCACCTGAACTTGGAGGGAAGGCATGGAGGGAAAGCTGATGCTTTGCATGCTTAGTTTCTGCCCATGACACTGAACTCAGAGAACTGAGATCTTTGGAGAAGCCAAGAGTGGTTTAAGTGACTTGCCAGAATAAATTAACTGGTTTCTCTAAACTGAAGTTTCCTAATTTCGAAGCCCAGGCAGCAGCCACTGAAAACCCACCCCACAGAGAGAAGCAAGTACAGAAACTCTGCCTGAGGGATCTCCCTGCACTGGGGAGAGTCAGGAGCACACAGTGATTTCTCATCACTGAACCAGCTTCAGAGAGGCTGGCTTATCAACGTGTTGGGATCAGAATACTTGTCCTAGTATATCTAGAGACGAGGCAGAGCAGGTGCAGCAGGCACCTAGGCAGAGGAAGTCTTTCTTATTATCCACAGAGCCACTCCTAAAATGCCTGGAATATCCCACTTTTCTAGGGATAAGGTATCTCCATGCATAGCAAAATAACAAGGGCAAAAAGAGAGAGAGAGAGAGAGAGAGAGAGAGAGAGAGAGAGAGAGAGAGAGATATGAAACAACCGGGTAGAGGTGCATTTAGCTTGACCTTAGGAAATCTAGATCTGGCCCTATTGCATGCTGGGAAATCTAAGGCCAGACCAAGAAGTTGTTAGGAGCTACACTAGGACTAGGGCATTGGAACTGAGGCTGTTAAGCCAGAACTGAGACTGAACTGGCTGGCAGCTGTCAACAGCTTAGGGCAGTTAGCCTGATTGCCCTTCAGAATCAGCCAGTGCCTTCCAAACAGACACAACATATGTCTCCCTAATATTTTCTCTCTAAGTAACAGCAATACTCTTACCCAATACAATACATTTCCCAGAGCCTCTCCTCCAAAAGAATCTGTTAAACTACCCCATTGTTTCACTTTGCAAACATCCTCTGCCTGATGCTAAATGAAACTACATTCTAAAAGCAACCGTGTTGCCTAATACCAGTGACTTCTCTTTTCTCCTTAAGATATTCCCTTTAGTTATATCACAGACCCACCCATCTCCAACCCTACCCCAAGAGCAGATTGTTTGCCACAGTTTAAGAGTGTGGAGAGTGCCAGGTGATGGTGGCGCACGCCTTTAATCCTAGCATTCGGGAGGCAGAGGCAAGCAGATCTCTGTGAGTTTGAGGCCAGCCTGGTCTACAAGAGCTAGTTCCAGGACAGGCTCCAAAGCTACTGAGAAACCCTGTCTCTAAAAAACAAAAAACAAAAACAAACAAACAAACAAAAAACGTTTATGGGTCTGGAGAGATGAGTTCTTCAAGTGGGAAACTCAGTAAGACAAAACCCTCACACTGCGTCTTTCGTTGACTGCACAAGCACTGCAGTCGTTGGGACAATTTGTGCTTGAGAACCATGCTCAGAAATGTGAAGGATGAAGACAAGCATGCGCTGTGACTTCTGACATAAAAACACTTAGCAGAAGGCAAAACTGGATAATTATCTAAACCAAGGGGCCTCATTTGAGCACTGCTTTGTCTAATGCACGTATGTGCATCGTGTGAGTTCAGTGCCCACTGAGGCCAGAAGAGGGCATCAGATCCTCGGGAACTAGAGTTACATGTGGTTCAGAGCCACCATGGAAATGCTGGAAATAGAACCCAAGTCCTCTTGAAAGGGCAGTAAATGCTCTGAAGTGCTGAGCCATCCCTCCAGCTCCCCGTAACAGATCTTCAATAACATTGACCATTGCAGTTCTTCAGGGAGAAATGTTTAGGAGACTGACAGTCCTGGCACAGTAAGCTTGCTCTCTGTAGTAAACTCACAGGCAAGGCCCAGGGGAACTGAGAGTCATGCAGGAAGGGCTGGCTCCCTGAGGGAGATGTTCCAGCCCTTGAAAATTATAGACTTAGTGCTTACTCTCGCTCATTTAACTTCATAGCAGCTCTGTAAGTGATGCTCTAGTATTACTCTGGTATTACAGAGTCAATAAACAAGAACGCAGATCTCAGGGTAACTGAGACAGTGTCAAATAGCTAGCAAATGGCAGAGTTGGACTTCAAACACAAACTGTTATTCAAAAGCCTGTGGGCTCCATGTGCACCTCCATGAAAAGTTATGAAGACAGCATCCAGGCCATTAACATACATGTGTATACATGTATAAGTATATATTTTTATACATAAATATGTATAATATATGTACAAATATACGAGCTGAAAAAAAAAAACTCTTGCAGGCTAGGCTGACAAGAGTTCCACTAAAACTACTAGTGATTAGGCCCCGCCTGTGGGATCCGTACTTCCTGTTGTCTTGTTTGAACATTTTATTATGGATGCATGCACATTTAAAAAGCACCTTTCTATTGAAAAGAGAAATCTGAATGTTTTTGTTAAGTATAACAGTCTCAAATTTATTGAGTCATTTTTAAAAATGCGTGCTACAAAGAACTGAGATAGCAGATGGCAAGGAGCTGGGATGGCAGGGAGCTGGGATGGCAGGGAGATGGGATGGCAGGGAGATGGGGTGGCAGGGAGATGGGGTGGCAGGGAGATGGGGTGGCAGGGAGCTGGGATGGCAAGGAGCTGGGATGGCAGGGAGATGGGGTGGCAGGGATATGGGGTGGCAGGGAGCTGGGATGGCAGGGAGCTGGGATGGCAGGGAGCTGGGATGGCAGGGAGATGGGATGGCAGGGAGATGGGGTGGCAGGGAGATGGGGTGGCAGGGAGATGGGGTGGCAGGGAG